>JAQFYR010000033.1:0-19798 GCA_034694985.1 Campodea silvestrii
ATAAGCACCTTATACGTTGACAAACAACACCTTATACGTTGAAAAGCAGCGCCTTATACTTTGACATAATCCATAAACAGCTTCACCATCTAATTATTCTTCTGTTTTCTCTTAGGCAATTATTCGTGTCTGAAAGTGGATCTGATCTTCACAAGGGATCGACCGTTTTACTTCACTACAGTCTTTATACCAGGAATAATTCTAGTTACATCATCCTTCATCACATTCTGGTTAGAATGGAATGCAGTTCCTGCGAGAGTCATGATTGGCGTAACTACCATGCTCAACTTTTTCACAACGTCCAACGGATTCAGGTCAGATAATAATTTTATATATAATTCGGTACTTGTTCATTATTGCGACAACCTGATGTTTTTGTAGACAACCCAATTTTATCGCGACTACCTAATTTTTAGGCGACTTCCAATAGTTTTTATTATGAAAACAAATGGGACTACATAATACCCACTACCAAAAATATGAGATTATAGGTCAGTGTATCTTTCCATCCTTGCACGTCTTGAACCTGAGCCAACCATTAAATAATGCTTTCTGAACTTGACTTAATCATTACGTCACGCTTTCTGAACGGTAAGGTTCTTACCGTTACATTATGTTTTTTTTATCCAACCATTAAATTTTTACGTTTTCTATGTTCAATAAAAACCTGTTTTGTTAAAGAAATTGTCATATTAATGTGGAAATCCCAATAATATACCAACTTTGGGTCTTTTCGATTAAACGCCACAAAATTGTATGATGTGCATTCACCACTACTTGTATTGCTGACTGATACATGACTTAACCCAACCTAGGTAGGCAGGTTAGGTCATATAAGGTCAGGTAGAGTAGGGGGGACGAGTGAATTTCGTCGAAAAGGAAGATCGCCGAAAGCATTATTTTCGACGATGTTCCTTTTCGACGACTTTCATTTCGGCGGAATTCCGTTTTCCCAGGGTGGGGTAGGGCAAGATGTCAGTCAACAATTCAGCGGTACGAGTACTGGTGCCGGAAAAATAGACATGTTAATTTTAAGTAATTGCAATAATAGACATGTTACTTTTAGGTAGTCGTAATAATAGATAAGTACACATTACAGTATGCAGTAGGTGGTCAATTATTTTGAGAGTTAAGTTTTATTTCATGATTGGATGTTTCGATGTTGAGAATTTTGTGAACTTTAATTTAAAAGGAATAAAAGAAAATACTTGCAGCATTTTCAGATATTGAGTTGCTGTAATCTCGTCATATTATGTTTAGTATAATGCAAACTTTTAAAAAGAGCTAACGAATTTAGTTAAATTATTTTGTAATAAAGCAACTCGTTGTAAAAACAAAAATAAACAAATAAATACCTTTCACAATCTTCATTGTTCATACCAATAAATTATATCACAACTTACTATTATGTCATGTGAGAAGTAATCATTTTCTTATTACATTTCGTGTTACTGTATATACTGTATGGATATTAACAGTACAACATAAACTGATTTGGTCCGAGTTGCCGTATAAATACTATAAAACAAGTTGCACTATAAAAACATATTGTGGGGTTCAAGTTGCGCTATAAAAAAAGTCATTCAAAATTCAAAAGAAAGTACCGTATCCAAAATATTTCAGCAGAAGGCAATAATTTCACCCAAAGCATTTTTCAACAATGCATGGATAGCTGCTGTCAAAACTATCAGGCATAAAATAATGATTTTTAATTACTTAAAACTTATCTTTATTCTCATATTGTATTGCATAAATTGCAAAACGTAACCGCTTACATTTCCCGTATTGTTCATTCATTATTGAATTTTATTTTAATTCAAGATGCAAAAAGTTGACTTTTGTCCTACCAACCAGAAAATTTTGAAAATAATTAAATCCGAGAAATCATGATATTTTCGTTAAAATGGTACCAATATTTCAATCATGGTGATATTTTGTAGTTTAAGAATATTTATTCTTGGGACTACTAACTAATGCAAATAGAACGTGTGATATTAAAACCGAGGGGGTGCGCACTCCCAAAATATGTGTACACCGAATTGCGGATTTGGTGGAATGCAGCCCGGAATGCAGCCGGATTGCGGTCGGAATGCGGGTCCAGGTGTACACCGGATTGCGGTAGTGCGCAAACCCTCGGCCAGTATAGGGCACTTTATGATACATGCACAAGAATTACAAAAAGCATAATAACTTATGCACTACCTTATTTTTTTGATAATATTAGTATAAATTGTACTATTTCTATACACGAATAAATATTTGTAAATTTTTGATGGTCGCTAATCCAACGGTGTTGTGTTTTGTGGAATGTAGTTAAAAATGTTATACATGCTTTATATTATTATTGTTATTCCAATATATTATTTAAGATTCAGTGAAGAAGTAATGTTGTGGTTTGCAATATAATTTTACGTCTGCACAAAAAGTTGCAAGTATATTTATATATACTTATTCAAATTTATAATTGGAGTCTCAGGCTCGAACAGGGGCGTCTTAAGACATTTTGGGGCCCGGGGCTACGTTCCACAACGGGGCCCCTACATTTTTTATTAATAGTGTGTTTTTTCTCTGTCTTTTTTTTTGCTCCAAAATGGGTAATATTATATGTAGTGATACGAAGGCCGGCAGTTCTTTTTATTTTGAAGTTATTTGAACTGTGGTAAAAATAACAACACTGTACAACATAGGAATTTATTTCGTGAGGAATTTTGCTTGGAAAATAGCATACATGAGAAGAAATTGTAAACGGAGCGTATCTACAGCGAAATTTTTTACCTTTTTAATGCAAAAATGTACGATTTTAATGCAATTTCTAAAGAGATCTTCGAGAAATTTCTGATTTTTGTTCCTTTTTCCTTCTTCCTTGTTATTATTTTCCATTTCGGCTGTGGAACGAACCGTAGAAACCCAAAATTGAACGCCATAAAAGCCCGAGCGGAGCGAGGCCGAAAATTTGCACACTTTCATTCCCAAAATTTTTATTTTTGCACAATTTCAAGAGAAATTGTGCAAGGTTGCCAGCAGTATATAAAATTTAACTTTTTATTCTCCTGCTTGGGGGCCCCCTAAATTCCGGGGGCCCGGGGCTGCAGCCCCCCCCCCCTTAAGACGGGCCTGGCGCTCGAATATTAAAGTGGCCACGTTTTTTATATTTTAAAATATATTCGGTCAAAATATTATTTCAAATGACCAGAAGAAATTTCATACTTTTCACTGCACTTTTTAGACTGAAGAAAACACTATAATAATAATAATAATAATGGGGCAGCAAATGTATATTAAACACACTACTCGGGATGATGGCGGCAGCAAATGTATTAAACACACTTCGTATGTAATAAAAATAATAATAATATAAACCTATTTATTCAAAATAATAGAGTTTCTCGGTTCGAATCCCACAGCCACCGCGTTTTTTTAATTTTGTTAAAAATATTATTTTAAGTTAACTAAAAAAACTAATATATTTTTAACATATAATTTTTAACTATACAATTATAATAACTCTTAATACATCTTAAGTTTATGGATCGATGGATACACGCTTGTTAGCTCGTTCCTGTGTATTAATTCTTTAATTTGTTTAGCATAAAAAGTTAAAAACCTTATTTATTCATTTCCTTATATTTTGGAACCCGTTCACGAAGAACTTCATAATGGAATTACTCTCTTACAATTTTAGACCTTTTGTCGAAACTGGTAAGTGATAATTGAAGACAGAAGAAATAATTTATATTAAAATTCATGCGTTTATTCTGATATTTATGATGTTTTCACCGGATACTATGTTGAATTTTGTCACAGTAATAATACACCATAAGTCCATAACAAAAATGACTAATTTTTGATACTGTATTAGTGTAAAAAGAAGACTAGAACGAGTTTGTATATATACATATAAAATTATATATGACTATTTTGTCTATTAAACTAACAAAAACATATGTGAAGATGCGCATTTTGAGATCAAAATCTTTCGTAAATACTACGGATTTACATTATAAGTGAATTTAGAAATATTCCAGGGAGCTGTTCTTCAGATTTTCGTAGTAAACAACGTTTTTTCATGATTTCCCCTATGCCATCAATGCATTTCTAGTGGAGAAAGCGATCACCACGCACATCGGTGGTGAAAGTTTTCCTCAATGACTTTTTGGGACGCGGGAGATAGGGGGTTGGAAGGGGTAGACAGTAGGAATAGTGGTGAGGCTAGTTTTGAAACAGTTTGTGAAAATAGTCATGTACTGTATGGTGGTGGTGATTGCAATAATTCTGAATTGCAAGGTAGCTATCAGTTAACTAACTTATATTTTCAAAGTTTTGAAGCATTTCGTGTAGCTTTTAACTTATGGTGTGAAACAAGTCATTCTCCAATGAAGATTCGTAGTAGTTCAAGTAGTGGGGTTAGTAATACTGGAGATTTTCCTTTTGAAAAAGTTACATAATGTTGCGAACACTCTGATAAACATTCACCACAAGGAAAACAGATAAGAAAGGTGCAACATTACTACGGTAGACAGTGTCCTGTAATAATAAATGTTAATTTAGTTAAATTTCCTACTTTACATTATAGAGTTGACAAGCATGTAATTGTACATAATCATAGCACAAATGGTAATTTGTTCAAAGGATATCCAGAACAAAAACCACTAAATTCACATGAAAAAGTGCTGCTGTAAATATGTTGGAATATAATATATCTACATCAGACACAAAGAGATTCATTTTTGATATTGCTGGGAAAGAACTCACATCAATGGATATCGAAAACATTAGATTAGGGTACAAAAAACCATTGATGAATGGTAGATCTGACGCTGAAATATTAATAGATCACTTAACATAGTTTTGTAATAAGGAACTCAATGCTAACATTCATTTTCAGCTAAGAGATGGCACCAGTTTTAGTTTCTTGTTAATTCAAACAGAGGAAATGAAAGTAATGGCGGAAAAATATCCTGAAGTACTTTTTATAAACGGTACGTACAACGTAAATCGTGAGGGATACAATTTTATGTCAGGATGGGGAAGGAAATAGGCAGCCTATTTGTTACATATTTGTAGAGAATGAAACCAATGGTATTCTCAGTGCAGTATTTAAATAACTTGTAAATAGGAATAGATTTAAAGAAAAAAAATGTCAGGTAATACTAGTCGATAAAGACCTTAATGAAATCAATGCTTTGAGTAAAGTTTTTTATAAACTCTATAATCCGTAGAAATGCGTTGTGTACTATTTCAGTATCGTACTTCTACCTTATATGAATCACTAGTATACAGTAAGTAGCCTTCAATCTTAAAATACTGTTATGTGCATTAAATGTCAGATCACATACATTATATTTAAATTTCATGAATTTGAATTGATTGTACGTTATATTTGACACAAGATTTTTTTTTTGATTTTCTCGTCAGACAAAAAATATCCGGGTTTAAAGTAACATGGATAATTGGATATTACAATGGAACATCCTTGGCAACCGATTTATATAGCGGCGACCACGATACAGATGGAGTTGGATATTAATAACTGAACAATTATTTTCGTAACTTCGTGCTGTGTGTGAAATAAGTACTTTTTACGAAAATATATTCCGTATAATTTATTTCTAAAGTTGTGTAATAACTTTACTGTTTACAAATCTCTTAAAAGTGTCAGTCATAACTGATTTTCATTATTCAATATAATTAATGTAGCTTATGAATATTTCAATAACTCAGATGATTGACTATTTTTACAATTTTAAATAAATTTGCAATTAGTATTTTTAAACAGTTACAATACTGATACCAGCTTGAATAATAAGATATGGCATTAACTTTTTCAGCCACACAGGGTGCTGATTCCGATATTGATTCCATTGCAAGAAAAGAAGGTGAGTGATGAGGTATTTAAAATAAATTCTTAAGATTTTCATTTTAACTGTCTTTTACATATGGGATAAGAACATTTTCGTTACAACTGAACAGAAATGATTGGGATTCAATCAAGCCGGAAGATAGTTCTGCAAAATCGAATAAGTTGTCACTGAAAGAAGGATGGTGTGATCTTTTTTATGGAAAATTCATGGAAAAACGACGGTCTTGCGTGATTGCATTCAAAAACCACATTGTCCGGGAAAGTGGATCAAGAGGATCTCGTGTTTGGGCTAAATCCAAATGTACAAAAAGAGAATGCACAGCTAGGGCATTTGTTTTTCACACACTACAATGGGATTCAGGAGAATGAGGAGCTTTACCGGTGCCGATGGTGCAAAAATCTGAGCCATAAGAGGTGGTTTTGCTATCAATACGAAGACAACTGGAGGTTTTATGAGGCCCTGAACGAGATCGAGGTACCCATAAAATATTGATCATCGACGAACCTGGGTGTTCACAGTTACCCTTGAACTTCTAATTAGTGGTCTACGGTAAACAGTGTCTTGGTCAAACCAATTAATCACCTGTATGCAATAATAGGTGATAATTGAGAAGAACAGTATATATATTATAGAAGCATTTTAATTGTTTTCTTGAATTAGATAATTGTTCTGGTGCCACAACGTCCTCTGGGTTCTGCATTTCAGAGGTACATGTTCACTCACAGCATACCTGAGGAGTTACAGATCAATGTTGATGCCAATTGGCCGGAAACCAGAAATATGAAGTTCATACCCTCCAAATCGTAGGAAATCCTCCAGGTCGGTTCAAGAGAATGTGAAATATATCGCCATTTACAATCAAGTGAAGTTCATGTGTAAACTAGTGACTGGTGAATGTCATTTTCTAGTGTTAATTTGTTTTTAATATATTGTTTTTCATTTGACAATTTTGTTTTGCTGTGTGAATTATGGTACTTAAAGCAACATTATAAAAGCAATGGGTTGTTTCCAAAAATTTTAATGGGTTGTTTCCAAAATAGTACCAATCATTTAAGTAACTTAAATAACGAACGTACATTTCTTTAAGATCATCAGTTATTCGCATTTGTATTTCATGGGGGAAAGGTTTAAGGGGGTTATTCACTCTAAATCCGAAAAAGTTACCTTCTTTTCGTTTTTATCTGTCTTTCCTAATCTCTTCCAGTATTGCATGGAGTTCTGAACAGGATATATATTTTTTTTTTGCAACTTCAACCGTTACAAAAGTTAAAATATGACGAATGTTGACGATATGTGTGGGAGGAAGCACAATAGACCACGATAAAGTTTTGGAAATATTCGTTGTCCTTTGTATCGTGTTCTGCTTACCGACAGACGGCGGGAACAGACGAATGCCAAATATCCCGAGATAAATACCTCCCACACTACAAGCAAAATATGGAAGAATAGCAAACATTCGCGAATAGACAGTACGTTTGTCACCGGCTTAAGAGAGGATGACGAAAGCAGTAATGTTAACTGGACGGAAATGTATGCCTTCAAAGTCAGACGTAGTTCCCCAAATAACCTTTATTTTAAAACATCCCATTGCATCAACTGCTTCCTCTTCATAACTATTCGACAAAGAAACAAAATTTGGGAATTACAAAAGCTCAACTAAAAACCGTGATTAATAAAAAAAAATGATCTTGTCTCTCTGTAGTGGCTCACAGAATAATTATGTATATAGTTATCAAAATAATACTGAAGCGAAAACTGTAGCAATTGCTTGAAGCATGTTCACTATCAAATCGTAAATTTGTCATCCCTTCTCATTTATATTTTACTTTAGGTCTTCTCGTATCATTAAAAAAAGTCAATACATTTTCATTTAATACATTTAACACGTGATAGTGGTAATGTTCAGAAAGTAGTAAATCATACCGAGTGGAAAAGGAAAGGCTGCTGTTGTGCAGATGAAGACTATAAAATAAGTATCTGAAACTATAATGAAAGATCAGCTAACATTACTCATAGATACATTAAAAAGTAACAAGCTAATGTATTGAAATATCTACGCATTCCTGTTATATTTTTATACCAACATTTAACAATTTCACTTTCTTTTTTTATTAAAGAAATTAGATGGAAAAATACTATTGTAATATTTCAGTTTTTATGGTAACTATGTAATGATGACTATATATGTTTTCAGATTGTCCAAGAAAAATCCGTGTATTGATTTCGTGATACTCCAAAGAGGGGCCACCGTTCGAGGAACATAACGAAGGATTATCTTCTTTCAGGACCAAAGGATAAAAGGACACCAACGGTCTTAGGAAAGAAATGAGATAACAAGGCTGTAATTCTTAGCACGATACAGCTATTCCGTTGCCACTTTCCATAATATTCAAGAATATCCACATGATCTATTACCAGTAACAGACCGGCTATCCCCAGGAGATCCATAAGACAGTACCAGCAGTCCAAAACGATATTGATCTTCTATAAGCGGATTGCCGAACACCTCGTGAATTGGTTTCTCACATTGACAAATGTCTTGCTACGATTGATCAACTAGTGATGACGTCATTAGAACACGTAATCGTAAGTTGATTGGCGTGGTTGGTCAACTAATGATGACGTCATAGGAACACGTAATCGTAAGTTGATTGGCGGGGTAGTGGTGACGTCATCACCACGTTGACTGACAAAATATGTGCCTTCTGATGATTGGTTGTGGCAAGGAGTCGAACCGTATTTTTTTCGGTTACGTTATGGTTTTCGGTTTCGTTCCGGTTTTCATCATTTTATTTTTTTCGGTTTACGGTTACCGGTTTTGATTTTGAAGTGTTTTTAAATCTACGAGTCATCATTCTTATATGTCGATCATAAAATGTAATTATTGTGTAATGAACTAATAATCAGTAAAGATCAATTTAATTTCCGCGCAAAAATATTTGTTTCATGAGAAATAAAAATAAATAAAAACTTGGGAAAACAGACATGAAAATTTTCACATTATGGGAAAATTAGCTTCAGTTGTTGTACATCTTATAGAAAAGCAATATAAATATGTTCTAAGGTGAATCTAAGTTTAAATTTAAACTCAACAACTTTTCACAATCAATGTTTATTGTTAGTTAAAAAAAGTGATATCATTTTGTTGCTGAATATATTATGACGATCGATCTTCCTGGCATATTGAGATATATATTACTTAAATAGTTGTCCTTTGTATAGTAATTCATGTATTTTCTCTTTGAAATTAGTAAAATTACAATTCTACAAAGAGTAGATAAATTTGTAGGCTATAAGCATCATAAACAACCAAAATATACATCAATTATTTTCCCATTAAATTAGAATTTGATCTTATGATAATATCTTATAATTTTTTTTGCTACAAAATGGAACCTTTCAATTGATTTTACATATTGTTCTAAACCGAAATTAAACCGATAACCTTTATTTTTTATTTAGGTTTCGTTCCGGTTTACGGTTCAAGAGAAAATACGAAATCGGTTACGGTTCAAGAAATAAAACGGTCTTTACTGGTTTTCGGTTACGGTTTCGTTCCGGTTCGACTCCTTGGGTTGTGGTTTATTACACGTTTACGAATGTAAATACGTCGCTGTTGGTCAATTACTGATGACGTCATCAACGAACTCGTAATATATTCCGGTTTCTTATTAAAAAATAATAGTTTCGAATATTTTTCAGTTATTCCAATAACAATCGAATATTCATTGGCAGCCCTACTAATTAGATGACTTTTTGTGTTAGTAAAAAAATGTAAAAATACAGAACAAGTAAGCAAATAACTACCTGGCTGGCTGCGTCTGTGCCACCACAGCTGACTGTTGTTGTTGGGTTATCTATTACATAAGCAAAGAACTACCTGGCTGGCTGCGTCTGTGTCACCACAGCTCACTGTTATCTACTATCTATTACATAAGCAAAGTGAACTACCTGGCTGGCTGAATGTATACGTCTGTGCCACTACAGCTCACTGTTGGGTTATCTGCTATCTATTACATAATCAAAGAACTACCTGGCTGGCTGGTTGCGTTACTTATTCGATCAAGGTATATTGGTTGATTTTGATTACTTGGATTGCAGGAGATAGTATGTCATAAATCGGGAGATAATTACTTTTTCCGGAGTCGTTTCACCTCCTAGTATCAATAGATTTCAGGTCAACGAGCGTCTTGTGTTAGAGCCACGAAGTCAGCCATCTGATCTGTGTATGCGGTTGCTTACATGTGTCGAGCGCTATTTGTGGGAGGGATTAACACGCCAATTTAGCTGCAAAGTGTGCTTGTAACTTGGATCAAAGGGTAGTAGCGAGCCCTTGTTTGTTCCATAGTCGGAAAGTGGTAGAAAAACATTCCGAAATTCTCCTTAAAGATACTGAACTTAGCGTTGCGATGAAAAAAAAAAACACAATGGCAATTACCGTTGATGGTATTGCAATTATAACCGGGTATGAGAAACACTTTAAGCCAGAAATCTTTCGAACACAACGTAGCTGACTGCGAGAATAAAAGTATGGAATAAGTATATTGGTTTTGTATTTTGTTTTTCTTGGGTTTTCTATTCTTTTAGGATTCGTATAATCTTTTTATCGTTTCTTTTGAGACACAGTTCGGTAAATTTTACTGGGGGCAGAAGTACCCATTGGCTTTCTTGTAGCATAATTTACCTTTTCTTATTTTTCATTGTGAACTGCTTACTCGTATTCTTCTCGGATAAGTTGTTTTGACTCGTCCTAGTTTTGTTCAAAATTATGATTTAGTGTTACTCCTCACCAGAGGGCAGAAGTTTACCACGTTAACAAAAACAGAGAAATATGTAAATGGAAATCATGTGTAAAACTTAGCTATTATAACTTCACGCTTAAAAAGTATAAGAAAGTCGTCATGGTAACTGCGTGCGTAATCTTATTGAAAATTTTGTGAAAATACTTGTCAAACTGAAGGAAAAAAATTGGGAATTTTTCTGCCGATGACGACTTTACTCGTCAAAATGTGTAAAAACGTAATTTCAAACTGAGTAATTAACTTTTCATACACATATAAGTGGTTAACTGTGTAGGACAAACTAATTAGTAATTTTGAAATTACGCTTTCGCGCATTTTGACGATTAATCTTGGCACCGGAGAAATTCCAGAGTTCTTTTTAGAAATGCAGAAAGTTTGACGAGTTGTTTTTCTTTTTTGTTAAATTTTCCCTGAGATCACACACAGTTACTATGACGAGCTATTTCAAGAACATATTTTGTTCATCAGGAGAGGGGGTACGACGAAGTAATTCGTCCATTTTAAATTAAAACCACATCTAGCTATTATGGCGATAAAATTCGTAATTCTAAAAAGAATCGTCCTCAGAATTCATATGATGAGTATACTTGTCTCGCCGTTTTATGATGTGGCTAGTCATAAATCTTATCCAAATGAGAAAATATGTACAAATCTAGCCTTTCTGTGAATCATCAATGTTTTTACACAACTTCTAGGTAGCTTTAAAATAAAGTTGATGCAGTTAAGTGGTTAAAGTCTCCTGAAGTAATACCACAGTATTTCTTGATGTTTTGTTTCAAAGTCAAAAATCATTACCTTCAGGTGTATTTATTATAAAACATTTCTGTATTGATAATAAAAAAAATTCTTCCATGGTTTTCTCAATATGGTTATGACTATTTTCCTAAAATTTGTATATTCTTTTGTTTCTGAATACAATAAAAATATTTTAATAAAGTTAAATTTTGTGTTTTACTGGATGAGTGAAAATAGGTGAAAATATTTGTTAAACTAGCAAAAAAATATAACTTTATTTGCAAATGTAGCAAATTGTACCATAACAACTACAGCAAGTAATATACTAGGTTTATTTCTACGGGGAACACAATTTATTTGCAAACTTAGCAGATACACTATTTGTCTTTTTAACAAATTTGATGACTTTGTCAATGGAGTAAATAAAATATTTGTCTGCTATGCAAATATTATTTGCAGACCCGACAAATAAAGCGCAGCAAATTCGCTTCTGCTACTTTAGCAAATATATTTGCTTGCTCTTTGTTAACAAAGGTTTTTTTGCTAAATTAGCTTTCGGTGTACAAGAACATTGAATTACTGCCTTCCTCTGGTCAAGGCTATACAAAGGGGAATTTCAGGTACATACGACGATGCTACTAAAGGAAGGTAAATACATTTAGAATTAGATTAACCAATGCTAAATTTATAATAATATATTTTAATGGTGGTCATGTGGCAAAGGATTCTGTATTGTTTTATTGGCAAGTTGTTATAAACAACTCATAGCGAAATTTAACAACTCAATTAAAATTCTTCCCAAGTTTCATACAATATTATTAAATGATATGTTGTGATAAAAAATTTTGTTTGCATTATGTATTGTGTGATATTTTCGAAACACAGAATTTAGTTTTTTTTTATTATGAGCTCGTCCACAGCATAGTAAATTATAAAACTGATAATATGTAAAATGGAAACAAATTCAATAGGATAAACTCACTTTGGAAAATGTTAAAAAAAATAACTATGAATACAATCAGTATTGTATAAAATGCAATATATTGCATTTTCTTCGTACTTTTGAATGAGGTCGAAAATAAAATTCATAATTACTTTAGATGTCGTTTCAAGTTTGAAACAATATATTTTTTTTAATTTGAAGTAGACCTTCGTTATTTATTTCACACACAGACATATGAGATTCGACATTTTACGTTACAACTTTTTCTGTCTAATAGGTTTGAACAGATATGGTGGGACAGGACATTAGCGGTAGCAAGCAGTCTGCATCCAAAATATAAATTCGACTGGATAAGTAATCCGAAACGAAGTGATGGAATGGGTTAAAATAGAATTAATGAAATAATACATTCTAAATGTATTAATATCTCTATATTCACCGTTGACAGTGTGAGAGATCAGCATTATATGAAGTTTCCTTCTATTGTGACTTTATTTATTTTTACACTTTTCATTTACTATGACTTTGTAAACTTTCCCCATTTAGTAATTCAATATACGTTAATTCGTTTGAGCGTCTAGTTCTGATTTGTTATTTACTTATTCCCGGCAAGATGTGTTCAAAAACGTTTGCAAACTTTATTCCCTTTAGTTGCAAGTCCGTTAGACCGTTTTGCTGTATGCGTTTTTCCACTTAGGTGTACTTCCGATTTCCTTATTTCATGTTCCCGGAATTGTGTCTACAAATACCGCGAGTCGACTTTTTTCCGTTTAGACGCAATTCAATTAGATTGTATACCCGTAGTCGTAATTCAGTGCAGACATTGTTCCGGAATTCAGTTTCCTCTTTAAAAATTTATGTTTTTTTGCCTGTATATCTTTATTCCGTTTAGACGCTAGTCACCCCCCCCCCCCACACACACACACACGTTCATCATAATTATATTACGCAATCGGCCTGCTACTTGGAAGAATTGACCAAAACCTTATGGAAATTAAGCTTTGCGATCCTGAAATCCCCTGATACATAAGGAACCAGAACTTTGTCTGGGTAAACCATAATGATTGTCTGGTCACCCTATTTCAAGTAATGCTTGGGTATTTCACTACTATTCTATTGATGTTTTTTTCCTCAGTACTGCATACACATATATTTAATGCTTGCAAATAATTTTATTTTCAGAAAGAAAATTACTGGGGAAATTTGATGAATTTATTACTGGAACTGTAGGAGCTGAAATATTATGTGGGATTACAGCTATCCCTGTATATTTCTCTGATCCAGGAAATATGGTCATGACAAGCAGTTGCGAGATGTCCTTAACAATTCCAAGGATTGTAAAAGACGATCTAACATCAGTCGTTATTATGTCAATTTCAGAGTTAATAAAACTTGAATATTTGAATTCAGAAGATACATAGGGGAACTAAACATGTATTTTTTTATATTTAGGAATCATTCGAAGCTACAAAAGAAAAACAACAAAGGGCAACATCCTAGTAAATGTTTTAGAATCTGCTGGGAAGCGTCATAGAAGAAAATCAGAGTGTTCGAACAGCGGCTCGCGATTGTAATATTGATAAATCTACTCTATATCGTTCTGTACAAATACTTTCGGAAAAATGAAACATGGGTTACGGTATGCCACGTCCTGTATTTAGTGAAGAGCAGGAGCGTGCGTTAACAAAGTATAGGCTACCTTCTAGAACATGAGATAACTAGAAGGTAAAATAGGTGTTAGTTGAATTTTCACATGATTTTTTTTTTCAATTTTATATTTGTTTCTTTGACTGTAAAATGTTTCTGCAAAGTCATTTTTTGAATTTTATGTACGTTTTTTTATGTAATTTATGTTATGCAAAAGTTTGTGTTGAATTTGAGAACCGGGATTCCGAATTTGAGAAATGGCTGAATAGTGTTTTAGGATTAACTTTTTTTGAGGAAGTTGAGGACGGTTTAGCTATATGTTCAGTATTGCCCCATACGTCGCAACATCTGACATATTTTCAGATTATCTTTTTGAAAAGTATGTACAACAAGACGCTGTATTTCCACCTTATATTTGAGCAACGTCGTCAGACACTATTGCTAAACATACAATTAATGGTGCTGAATCCTTCTGTAGTTTCTGTCAGGAGATTTCCTGCAAAACCAACCTTATGTAGTTTTAACACTTTTGAAAGAAATGACATTTTTTGTTGCGTACAATGTGACTTATAATTTTCAGATTAGAAGAAATTATAGTTAATTCAGGCATCTGCTGATTGTATTTGCACTTATCAGGACACCTCCAGTCACTTTGATGAGGCCAGAAAATATTGATTAGTTATGTATTTGCTGAAAAACAGGGAAATGGCTGGTTTGGATTCATTTTTCAAAAATAACAAATAATCGTTTTTATTTCACTCTCATTTTTGAAATTTAAACAGCACTACTGAAGTAACAGCAGCGGTGTTTAAAAATCACAATTTTTGTGCTCCAGTGCTACAAGAGAGGCTTATTAATCAAACTAAGCATATGACAGATCCTATTAAGAAAAATAATCTCCACCTCTTCAGTTATCCCTCAGTTCGTGCAAAATCCAGTACAAAACAGCAACTGTCATCACTTTGGAATGACTGTTCACTTTTTCTCAAACTCTATATTACATTACAGATATGCAACGGAGATGTGGATGATTTCTTCAGATATGAAGACCAATCATACCTTCGAGCTTTGTTGAAGTTAGAAAATCTAAGAACGGGAGTAAAGTCTGATTTATTGACGTGCTTGGAGGAACTCGCATCCAGAGAAAATACCACTCTGAAGCCAATAGCACAAATGAACATTATTGATGGTGCTGTAATTGTCAACATGCTGCGATCAGGATTTGCAAAAACATTCAAAGATTATGCCAGCACTGTATTTCGTCACCTTAGAGCCAGAAGGTCGTAAGTAACATTTAGCTTTATCGTAAGTAAGTGTACTTACGACCTTCTGGTTCTAAGGGAAATCAACTAAATGACATAAGCCCAATTAAATATCTCATGCAGTACCCGAATGTATTGATATTTTCGTATAACATTCTTACATCACGAAGTACTTGTAAAATGCAATCTGAAAATCGTACTAACTCGATTTTGACAAAAATGTTACTTCCGACCTTCTGGCTCTAAGGTGACGATTTGTACCCTAAACCAAATATCGGCTTCAATATGAAAAAAATTAAAAATACCAGATATCATCTGGGATGTCTATAGACCTAAGTGCTTAAAGAGTGAACCACGAAACAGGCTTCTTGATTACAAGCATGATTAATGCTTCAGTAAGTATTGAAATGTAACACTGGATGAAATAGTTGCAGTTCATAGACTTCTTTTATTAATTTGGAATGCATTTATGAAGTATATCAGCAAACCAAAGCGCTAGTTACGTTTGGCGCCAGTATCGGTCAGTGCGGGTTTCCAGTTCGAATTTTCATTATGTCCTAGTAAGACGTAGTAATCATGATAGTTAAGCGAAGAACATTTATGACGGATGAATCATTAGTTATCCTTTAGCCATACTCGCAGCATTGTTTTCGAATAGTGGACGGCGACAATCGTCTTGGATTGCCACCGAAATGCAAACATCATCTAAAGGTGCACGTGTGGGTTGGAATACCAAGAAGAGGAGCAACATCCATTTGTATTTTTCAAAATATTATGGATTCCGAATTCTACATCAACACTATTTTGGAAGAGTATTTGCTTCTTTTCATTACATAAGTGCGTCTGTTGAAGAATCTTACTATATCAATTCTTTTTATTTTTAAGTTCAAAACATAGTAACGATTAATTTACACTACTCATTAATTTACACAGCATATATATCTGCTCAATTGTAAATAGTAAGCACTCATCAGACCTTGTGCAAGTAGGTAACCAGTTTTTCCTCACATAAGATTTAATTATCGTACTCTTAAGATTCACTAATTGAAAAAGAAATCCCGAAGTAGCCTATTCATGTATATTTATATATTGTGTTGTTGGAGAAAAAAATGGCGATTCACTTACGTAACAATTCACTTACTGATTTGCCAATACAGTGAATCACTTACGTAACAACAAGTAACACCAGTACCCTAATATGATCATTCAGAGTAGGGCTAACTATACAGCAGGACGGATTATAAATACAGCTTTTCTTTTAAGTTTGTTATCCAATAATCATTTAAAAAAATTCAAATAAATTTAAAACATTTCTTATTGAACTAAAAACTGTGGATCCATTGATTCCAAAATATCATACGGTACATAAATAATGCATTTAACAAATGTTGTTGAAACTGTCAACTTAAAGAGTTCAAGCAAAAGCGTTTGTTACTCAGTGGTTTGCGTATCCTCTACACACATTTTAAGAATGAAGTAGATGTCTCCATTGGCTTTTCACGTTTTGCAGTAATGCAACTTAAATGGTGTGTTCATGTTGGTCCAAAAGTTACTCACAGTTTGTGTATTTACACTTAGCACCAGAACTCCCAACCGATGTTAAACTCAATAAATTGACATTTATGTAGGTAGAACTGAATGTTTGTGATCACTACAACATGGACTGTATGATGAGATTGCATAATAATCGTCCCAAAATGACAGGCGTTACAGGTAAAGTGAAATATTAAAGTAGCATTTGGATTTGAAGACGACATAATTTATAAACAGTGGATATCATCTGACTAGTCTCAATTTGTGTCAATTACAGAAAATTTTGAAAACTTTTTTAAATAATATCGATGCTGAAACAGTGGAATTGACACTATATCACTACGGTGTATAAAAAAAATTCAATCCTGCAATTTAAAAGAAAGAAACGTTATTGTGTTGCGCGATTTTTTTCTTAAAGTACTCGTTTATGGTTCAAGATGCTCTTGAAGAGCACCACTCTGCAAACTCACAAGCTATTGCCCACCCGTTCGTGGCCTGAAGTGATTTTAATACCATTCAACACCAACGTTTCAGAAAAGAAATATCCCTCTTCTCAAGAATAAAATTCCTAATATTCCAAAAATAATTTATTTCAATGAAGGTTGTGGTGCACAATATAAGAACCGGTTATTATTTTTGAAATGTGTACCTCCACAAAGAAGATATTGCAGTAGAAAGTACCAATTCTTTGCTGATTCCCATAGAAGAGTCCATGTGGTAGCGTGATGTAAATTCAAAGTGCACGGACCTTTTCATTTTCCAAGTTTCCTTGACAACTTGGAATATTTGAAGGGTGTCTCTGTCGCAATATAACCTTAAAACGTTTCTAATTTTCTCGAAAAATATACAGAATGAGGATCCTTGAAAATTTGAATAACTCTTCTAAAAGGCCCCCTTTTATTCTAATTAGCATGCTGATTTTATTTTTAACACTGAATTATTTCATATAAATATTATCTGATTTTTTTTATGTGGGTGAGGTAGATGATAAATATCAATAAAACAGGGTGACGTCCAGTCGGGCATCTCCCGACCTCGCCAGTCCGCACATGCATCTGAATGGGCTAAAATGGAAGAGCCGCCTTACGCCTACATTCTGCATTTACACAGGAATTTAGTACATCTATATGCATTATGTATGGATAAAAATTTGAATCCAATGCCACTAAGACCACATTGTGGTGAAGAAGGGTCCGTTAATCACCTAACGATGGCTTACCTAACATCAACAAACATTCAGCATGGTTCAAAACTAAAAGACGTAAGGATATTGTTTTAATGTACCCATTCCTAAATATATAACAGCACCCAAACTTCCATCTAATACTAAACATACAGAAGTAACAATGGCAAAGTAGCACAGCTACTGAATTTTAAATAAATCCCTACCATGGGATGATCAGAGCCAAAGGGATTAGTGCCTCTATCTGGGATCTAGAAATTAAAAGGAAGTATGTTTAAGAAACTTACCAGAATATATAGGACTCTATTTCATTCTAACCTCAAATTTACATTAGCGCACTCACAGTCTTTTATCAGCTATGTTTTGTCACGCACCCACATGCAGCTTACTTTTTAAAATTTTATTTTAAAATTATGTAGAAATGTACAGCTGGCAGAAATGAAAGTATGAAACGTATATCATACCAGAGCGACAAATCTTTGTTGCGATAATTAAGTAAATTAACGTTATTGTGTTCTTATCATTACTGCGGAACTTCACAGGAAATTAGCGTTGCCAAATCTGCAATATTTAAAGCAATGGTTATAATATCGCTCATTTTACCAAGATGATGGGTGAAGCCTATTAACTCAGTTCACTTGAAAGTAAATAGATGGCTGGAGAATTAGTGTCAATGGTACGAGAACTTTACGTTTTTGAGTGAAGTTATGAATAGATGGTGGGACTGCGAGTATGTACTCTCGCATGATGTTGTTCATGTGAGGAGTGGCGCCAATCGCATGGGTGCAATTGCACCCACACCTTCGCGGGAGGGGGGGGGCAGTCAAGTTGAGCAAAGGGAAGAGGAAGGAATATTTAATGAAGGTTGTAATGTAAATAAGAGCAACTAAAGTGATCAACTGTTTGGTTATATATCAAAGAATTGCATTTAAAGCTTGAATAGAGTATTGAACAGCCACATATAGGTTATGTGAATAGCAATATGAGTGTTTTATATAAAAAAACACTATTTATGAAATAAATTTATCCTCTAGAAAATTTACAAGTGAACCCGAGTGAAGCACATGACAGAAAAAGGTATGATTTTGAAATAATTGACAGGGGTATCTAGAGCTAGACCAATGGGATCATGGAAATATGACTGTGCATTTGCCATCCTACGTATGCGCCAAATCGCTGTAAAGTGCAGTGCAAATTCATCGTTACTCAACATCCTTTCACTTTTCGAATGATCTAGTTTTGGATTGTCATATAAGCCGTCTCAGCGATATGGTAAGTACCGTTTTCCTAGAAAATGCCATCATTCTTTTCATCCTGTATCCTAATGCAACACACATCGTTATGACATGCGATGTTTTTTTAACCACTAAAAACAATGGGCGGCAGACCTCCAAGCTCATAAATGTTAAACAAGCCAGTCCATCACAAAAATTATTTTTGCCCCGATCAAGAATTCTTTCGAAAGTGTGGTTAGTACCCACCTGTTAGCCCAAAAGTTTGTTCACACGGATCATCCTTATATGTAGAAAAAATAAGAGGATTCTTGGTCCATGTTGGTAGAAGTTTCTTCAAAGAGCACAATATCAAGAAGACAGCACCGAAAAAGAAGAAAGTGAGGTACGTCTTAAAAACATGCTTCACTTCTACGCAATAAATATTGGTTGAAAATTAAAAGATCCACTTTTTTCGTACCTAAAGAAACCACTGCGGTGGTTTCGAAACTTTCCAATGCATCCTCTCCTCTTGCACATAAATAGACTACCGCTTCCCATTACCATATACCTGCACTTAAAATTACAAATCCTGTGGCTCTTTCATTTTCTTCGCATTCT
>JAQFYR010000034.1:0-19782 GCA_034694985.1 Campodea silvestrii
ATTCTAAAGGAAATTTTATAGAACAACTAATGAATTTTCTGGAGAAACTGTGTATAGGGTATTCTATAGAACATTTTTGTCCGGTATTATATGAAGCTTTATTTGATAACTGTTATTTTCTTAGTAAACGGATTTCTATAGATGTTTTAGTTAGTTTCCCACGGAATAAATTACTTTGCATGCAAATTATTTACAGAAACCGTTATTTTACTCAATCATTTCAAGCATTCCGGTTGCTTACGTTAGCCAGACGAAAAAGTGAATATTTCTCCATTCTCGACTGATACAAGTACAGCTTATTCATTTGTGTTTCAGAATTTCATGGAAAAATTCGCAAACATAGTCTATATAAGTCGCAATTCTTCCTTTGTGAAGTTATAATATATGTAAACGAAAAATATACATGATCGTTTTCTTTTGAAACAATAACTTGTAGTAATAAACAAATGTATACAAAGTGCTGGCATTGTTGCAATGAATTAAATGCCATTTTAATCCAAATCAAAAAACATCAAGCGGTGGTGAAAAATCTTCCAGCGATTATGCCTGCACTTTGTGCACATTTATTCATTAGGTTACAGAGTTCCATAGACTTTATGATTATAATGAAATAATTTGTAGTATTATACTGTTTGATTGCGCTTAAAAAAAATCAATATAAAATACTTCAGTTTGTGAATAATAAGATGAAATCACAACATTTTCATTGGAAAAGCCCTATTCAAGAAACTTTTTCTGGAATGGCAAATTTTATTGACATTCTTTTAGTAACTGTACATTAAATTCTTCCAGTGTGGCCGAAATGAAGACTGCCTCTCCCACACTTGCCTCTTCAGTAAATGCACAGATGCTAATACATCTGATGGCTCTAAAAAAGGAGTAAAATTCTCGATGACAACAAAACAACCAAAAACAAGAAGTGCCACATCAAGATCATCTGGAAAATCAAAACATTCAAAAACCACGGCGAGAACTACCACAAGAAAAACAACAACGAAATCTACAACTGCGAGGCCAAGAACCACCGTGCGAATCACTGTGACGTCACTGCCGAAATCAGGAAAATTGCGTAATATTGCAAAGCAATTGGAGATAATTAGGGCACGAACGAGTACTACACCTGCAGTACCTGATGATGAACAAGAAGAGGGGTGGGCAATGGATTATCCCAGTGGTAAACATTTTTAAAAGTTTGGAATTGTTTTTATGGAACATTTTCCTTCGACGTTAAGGTTTTGTAAATAAATATTGTGTATGGTAATAAAAGTGATTTCAATATAATTGTGTTGATTTATGAAAGGTACAATAATGGTCCAACGTATATGCGTTTTTTTACACTGCACTGTATTTTTCGGAAGTTAGTTGTTTCTGCCTGGCAGGCCTATTTCTGGAAAAAAAAATTGTGCGACAGATAAGTGTATACCGACAGTATTATGTCATACACCTATGCAAATCTAAGCATCTGCAGTATTCATGTGTTTACAAATTATGTGAAATTTCTGGTTGTGCTAACGTGGTAGCACGTAATTTTGCAATTCTCAATATTAAGTAAATTCCTTTGATTATATTTCATAAGACACTGAGACCTGATTGGGATCATTCTTATGAATTTCTATAAGTGAACCAATGGATAGGTACATGCAAATTATGGATAGGTACATGCAAATATCTATTATTTCGCAGGACAACAATTGTTTGCATTCCTCAGAGAAATCCAGATTTAATCAGCTCAGTTTGAATCAAAATCTTAAACTTTTGATATTTCGTGACAAGTAAAATAATACAATATTAAACTAACTACCTTTTCTTAATAACAGAAAGAATTTATATATTTGAGCGAACATCTCTTCATTTGTTGTTATATATTTTTACACGTGTTCGCACAAACGAGACATCTCAACGAACACTCGTCATACTTTCGCAAAATTCGACTTTCATTGAGAAAATAATATAAGGATCGTTAATATACACCATAACATCATACAAGCAAAATTATCTTTGATATATTGTTTGGAATTATTGCAACAATTTTTAGTGAAGGCAGTCATCGAGTTATTGAGATCGTGGTATTAGTGACCCTAGCTATTACCAAATTCATAAAAGTAGTATGCTTATACATAACTATACGAAATAATGTGTGTACTTCAGCATACCACTGACTAGTTGAAATCAACAAAGGGGTAACAGTGATGGAACGGGTCACTTTCGGGTCAAATTTCCGTCGGGTCGCCGGGTCACCAGGTCAGTCCGTATGACCCGATTTTGACCCGGGAAGTTATTTTAGTCGAAATTAACATATTTTTTACTGTTTTTTGAAGAGTTTTTCCAACTTTTTCAGTTTTTTTCTTTACTTTTTTTTTAGTTCGGCAAGGGGGGAGTGACCGCCCCTAAAGGAGTGCATGCTTTCTCCGCGCCCTCCTGCTTGTTTTCAAAGCAATTCCTTGGCAGTTTTTTGGTGTTATTATATCAGTACAGAAATTCAACAACCACCTACAGCTGGTGAAACTGTTATTTTTGGTCACAAGATCAAACCGGGACAGTTCGGGTCACCTGGTCAAATGAGTTCCGGGTCACCGGGCCACCGGGCCAAATATTCGTGACCTGTTCCATCACTGAAGTAAATAATTGCATAAGAACCGTGCAAACGTCTAGTGAATATATAATGGAAATATATCAGTGTGCGATTGATAATTTCCGGACGTAGGCCTATGTGTTTTTCGCTTTTGATCCAATATTTTTCTCATCTTTATAATATTATTCAAAAAATGGAAAGTCAGCTATTTCTTTTATAATTTTTTTATTATTATTTTTATTTTTTAAAAAAAGTAATAATAATAATGAAATGTGGGATTAATTATCAGTGGTTGGCCCATTCCAGATTTGCCTCTCCTCCCGTTTTTACTTGAATAATCAATTAACAGGATACTGAATGCATTAATTTGCAGCTACCAACATTGAACCTTGCAACATTTTTACACTATAATAATGAACCGGTTAAAATAAACAAGTATTATTACCTTTTTTGAAATAATATAACTTAGTATTTTAAACATTATTCCCTGCAGACCGCACACCAATTCGAAAGTCTTTCGCAACGAGAACACCTACTAAGAAAGGAAAAGCTGCATTGATCAATTCCAAATCTGTAACAAGGACGAATACAAAGCAGATAACAGCAAAGAAAAATACGAGCAATTTTGATGGATTTTTTGAAGATCAAACAGAAGAATCCTGGGTTTTGGAGACTCCTGGTAACTGTATTTGATGATGATGTCTCCTAACGTTCAAATGATATTTTTACTGCTAATGACTAATTCTTTCATTTGTACGGTTTAGGTTTAAATAACGTCATGGAATACACAGTACTGTTCTACGAATAAACTTAGCTCGAAAAAAACGTGGCGGAAAAAACGTAGCAACAAAAAAACATCACGAAAAGCATCGCAATATATTGCATAATTTTTGTGTGTGTGACTACAGTATTATCCACTTCATTTACAATATTATTTCAGAAGTGGAAGGTGGGTTCGATTATTTTAACCTTAACTCACAAAACGAAGCAAGATAAGAAAGTCAGCCATGTTAAAGGTAAACAGGTCTCACACCTTGTGTAATTTTAACAAGGTTTGCCTGACCTCATCTTGTATAGCTTATCTTAACCTCACTTGAACTTAACAGTCCTGACTTGACCTAACCTAGTCTGACTTAACTTTACCTAATCCAACGTAACCCAATCTAATACATTTACGAGCGTAACTTTTATTATTGTTTCGAGATATTTTTTCGTAGCTGCGTTTTTTCTTGCTACGTTTTTTCGCGATACCAGAGTACCTGGCCCCCTTTTATGGCGATTTCCCAAATGCACCTGATGCTGTTATTATGTATATCAAGTCAAAGTTCATTTTTATGATTACATTCATATTTTGTATTTCAGTTCATTTTGGACGACCCAAACAGTGAAAACTGTCTGATAAGTACAAGTGAAAGTTGATTCTATATGAAACATGCTTATAGAAACATGAAATTTACGGCTTTGAAACAGAATGGGCGAGGTAAGAGTAAAATATTTTCGAAAAATATATTCTCTTATACTATACCATTGCAGTGTTCACTGATCTGGTCTAATGTCGAAAACAATATTTATGTACAGTTCTACTTTTATACACTGATCTGACGACCTTTTGTCCTCGGCGCGTTTCAAGAAAAATATTGCCTATCATTAATTAATCAAGACTGTGAATCGACAGGAAATGTCTGCAGTCAGATTTAAACTTTAAAGTTTTTTTTTATGTAATTTGAATCGGATTTAATGTACTTTGGCGAATAAAATAAAATCGTTTGTCTTCGGGTAGGCCTTGAGTTCGTTGTTGTAAATCCAATTCATTTGAAGAATAGAAATGTATTGGGGGTAATATAATACCAAGAACCATGTCTAAAAGTAAAATTATGCATAATCAGCTGTGGTTGTACACCGGAAAATCAGTGGAGATTGTAAAATTCCTGCGAAAACATATTTGTCGAAATTATTTTACACTTTCTTATCTGCCTCATTCTGTTTCCAAACCATAAATTCGGAAATGGCCAATGCATTTTGGAGATAGCAATTTTCAAATTACAAATATTTCAATTACGTACGGCAACACATCATTGAAGGTCACACATTAAATAAACTATTATTTGGAAATATTGAAACAAAATTATTATGCAAGGGGACAGGGTGTGTTCGCAGAACTCCTGAGTATATATGGATAGCACGACCTTATTAATTTTTGACTTTAATATTGCAAACAGATTGGAAATTACCATTAAGGTGCATTCACAAAACAGCTTGTTGCAGTAAAAGCTGCGAGAGAGTGAAAATTCCTGCTTCCGATGATTTTTAAAAATGGTCTGAAACTTTGCATGTGTATTTATAATCAACTTCAAATTGTGCAAACAGATACCTTTAATACGATTCTATTAAGATACATGTAAGCTTTAAACTTTGTTAAAATAACTAAGGGAGAATTTGAATAAATATGAAAGTACTCACTCGCTGGAAGTTGTACTCGCACGCTATAAACAAAATGTACGCGTTGTTTTGTGAATGCACCTTTATAGGCACCAGAATTCAACTTTTCAGTTTAGTTATTTGAATATTCGGATAACCGACAATAAGCGTACGACAGTTCATGTTATTCTTTTCTCTAATAAAAACAGTTGCTTGAAAACATTAGTTGTTAATATTTCTGTACACTGACTATTAATTATGATATACTCTTGTTTACCTTCTCTTATTACAGTTGATTAATTAGGTTTATTCCCCGCAGAAGGCGCAGCAAGTCGAAAACCTTCGCCCGGGAAAACTTCACCTAGAAAAGGAAAAGCTCCTTTAACGATTCCGAAGTCTACAAGAACGGATGCTAATATTTTAACAGCGAGAAAAGATCCGAGTACTGGCGCTCGGTTTCCTGATGATCAAGAGGAATCCTGGGTTTTGGAGACTGCTGGTAACCACATTTGATGATAGCTACTCAACGCTTTGGCCAATGGCATTTATTCGGCAATGATTAAGCGTTTCACTTACTGTGTCAATTTCAAATAAAATCACACCACACCCTATAACTTCAACCGCTTTATCATAATTTTTCAAGAATGCCCGATGTTATGGGCATATGAAATAAAGAGGGCTTTTCTTTGGGAACACTAGTCTGAAATATTTCATTTCAATTTAGAAAACCCTTCCGGTGGTGTAATTATACAGTATGTGAAACCCTGGGCGAAGATTCAGCCGTAGAGCTCTATGTGAATCGTGCTCTCGGTACGTTGAAACAAACAGCATTATTACACTGTTAAAGAATGCAGAAAATAAAATGTTACTGTATTTTCCAAAATGATCAACCATGTCAGCATCAACTTTCAATCTTCGCAGATCAACACTAAAATATTGTAAACACTGTTGACAATTGGTGAATATATTAATGTGGTTTAATTTCTTGCGCAATTTAATTAGTCTTGCGACTCATGAACGTCGCCGAAATGACATGTGTATCATGAAACAAATAACATGTTATCATACCTCTAATAATAATATATAAAATTGTAATCTTAACAAAGTGAACATAAATATAAAATGTACAAGTATAAATTCGCCTATAGTCTAATGTTAAGTAACCCATGAGGTACCATATTAAATTTAAATAACTGAATAACATACATTTATCACCACCTGTTGGAAATGAAATAAATATTGTTTGATACAAAGTTTATCAGCTTAGTTGACGAAATTACTCCCATTGAAGAAAAATAAAAGGTCGGAATACAAACCTAATTCTTTATATTTTCTACAATATACGCTCATTATTGTGAGTAGCACTGTCGAAAAACTTGAAAATGGATTGTCTGATGTACCAAAACCACAGTAAAGAGTTTGAATTATATATTTTCATGACACAAATGTTAATATCAACTTTTTTATAACCTATACAGGGTTTAGTTTAATTTTGAGGCTGCCTGGGGAAATTTAAGACAGATAAGATGTGTATATTTGTGAAAAATATACCCGGCGGCCATTGATAGTTGATACCTGGGGGGGGGGGGGTTGGTAGTATGCCATGTCGTCCTGCCTAACTACTTCACCGGGCTCCTTTAACGTCAACGTAGTAACTGAAATTTCCATTACTGAATGAGATAGTCCAATGAATTTTTTAATCCAGCAGCATATTTCAAATTGAAAAATCTGTATAAACACTCCATTAGTTCAATTCACACGCATTATTTCACGCCAGCTATTACCAATTTCCTTTTAAAATTTCCAAAATTAGAAAAGATGTATTCACAAAGCTACGAGACGGTGACAAGAGGGTCATCTAAATGCTGATCATGCCCCTTTATATATAAGAATAAATAACGATCTGATATATTCAACATAATTATTCATAAACAAGTTATACTTGGTATGAATATTAAATAGTTTTAAGTTATTGGTATACTCTATAATAATTTTAATAATTTATAACCTTGCCGACGTAACTCTAACAACATAATTATCACGGATGATCCACATTAGACGCATAATTATGCTACTCATCAATAAAAGATCATTGTTACAAACATGTTTTAATGCACTAACGTTAAATTATGAGGTGGGCGATCATTATTTTGTAATTAGTTGTGATCCATTTTTTTAAATAATAAAATTAGAAACTGAAAATTTGCCATCAGCAGCGATAACAAACTCCAATTTTCATTTAGACTATGCAGGTAAATTCAAATTGCTTCCAACCGCCAAAGCGTTAATAGATGTTTATTCAAAACAACCAACTATAATGGATATTTTCGACGTATTTAAATATGTGGTAATGTAATTATTTTGTACGTTATTAATGCACGTACAGTGCAGTTTACTTTGTTAGAAACTTCGCAATTCATAACACTGCATTTTCAATGAACATCATCCATATAAGAAGTAAAATTACTGGGATTATATAACCTCAATATAAAATGAATTAACAGTTGCTTATTGGTTTATGACCTCGCTTAACAAATGTCCTTATAACTTTAATTAAATTTGTGAATGCAGGAGTACTAAGGATTTTAATTGAAGCTGGCTTAATTTCTTTTCAACTATTGCCTAAAACGTCATATTTATCGTGGCTGTAAATTGTGACATACTAAAAGAAAACTTAAAGGTAGATGTTGCAATGTATTAATATTCCCTGTTAATTGTGCAATTCAATAATAGTTTGCTAATGAGGCGAAAAAATTGTCGAAATAACTCTTCACCTGTAATTATTATGAAACAAAATTGGCTCATTGGTGTTGAAATTTTAATTCATTTCACAAGTTAACTCCATACAGGCAAACATGATTGCAAGACGTGTCACAATAAGGTAAGAGATATCTTTTAAGATTAAGGTATTTTAAACTACAATATGAAATATTTATCTCATATTTGAAAATTATTTAATCTTAAGGATTGCAAAATATTTGGAAATATTTGTGATGAAAACATACTGTATATATTAAATTCTGTGTTTTCAAATGCAATATTAAATTTGTAGAGCTATTAATTATTATTAATACTGTTATATTGAATTATTGGTGCTATAATGAACGTCAAATTGCGGTGTTACGGTCAAAATATGTGCAAGATATTAGAATTACAGTAATTGGAACACTATGGCACCAGAAATTTATATCAGAATGTTAAAATATAATCAAGTTCCATCTGTGTATTATTTGAAAATCTCTTCTGATAATTTTTTTTAGAATAGAAATTAATGATAAATCATCTGAATGTATCTTCAAATCTACGGTTCTGATAAACCTGAAAATACTTCATTAGCTTATATATTTTATCCTGCATAAAACTGACTTTGACTTTGAGAATTTCAAGGCTAAGTGAATATTGGCCTGTGGACTAATGATGATATTCTATTGACATGATGAATTTCAACTATGAAAGATGCAAAATATATAACAGAAATAAACCTGAAAATTCGTAATTGCCACTCTACTAAAAAAATATATATATATCAGTACTATCCCCCACAAAAATAGAAGGCATAATACTTGATGAGTATATTTATTTCAAAACTGTGCTATAACTTTAATATTATTAATAATAATGAAGTAACGTTCAAAATTATGAAATAGTAGATATATACATACGACAGCCATCACTGCAATAAACTAAATAATAATTTTAAACAACGAGAAAAAAATTATCCACTTGAGGGAATCTAACCCAGGATTTCAAGATTACGTGTCAGTGCTTTAAGCAATCAGCTACAATACAATTGTGAGTTTATGACCTTTCTAACTTCCTTTGGTTTAAACTATTTTAAATACAACACCTTAACCAACAACAGCAATTGTACAATCTTAAGAATATGACTTATAATTTGAATATTATAATAATAAAATTGCAGATATCAACCTTGTTCAATTCAAAATGTTATAGAATTACATATTATTATTACAAGACTGCTAATCTACTAAATTAAAGTGATAATTTAGTTTAATTTATAAGAAAGTCTTATAATGTTCTTCATATTTAGTAAATTAAGGTTCGTTATTAACAGGCATCATTATATTATTTAACAACAATTTATGACAAATAAAAAAAATGTTCTCCGGCCGGAATCGAACCCGGCTCCTCTCGTTGTACCCTCAAGCGTGAACACCACTACACTACGGAGAAGCCAGATTTTTTCTTCGTCATATTACTGTACATACTGTTACTGCTACACCATATAGAAGCAAGTATATGTTTGCACAATCTAGAGCAGTGGTCTTCAACCTTTTTGACTCGCGACCCACCCAAAATTATTTTTGTTTTTTCGCGACCCGAAATTTTTCGTTCACGAGACTAGACAAATTTTTTGTCATGCCTTACTTTAGTTTCACACTCGGACTTGAACTTCTTTACATCAGACTCGCGTAGCCCAAAGAAAAAGTATTAAAAATGTAGTAGGAAAAGTATTGCCGAGCGAAGCGATGTTGAAGATTTATTTCGTTTTAATGTAAAAAAAAAATAAAATTATGCGATTTTCAAGAACTTTTTAAAGAAATGCTCCATTTTCCGTCTTTTGTTCAAGAATCATTGATCTGAGTTTATTTATGTTTTATTTTTTTTATACCTATATTATCCTTAATTTTTCTATGGTCGGCGACCCTGTTTCCAAAGGCTCGCGACCCACAGGTTGAAAACCACTGTATTAGAAGAATATAGGTTTCAATAGGCAGGTATTTTTACCACCATTTTAGCCCCTCAGGGGATTACTGTCACTTATGTATGGAATAATGGGTATGGGAAGGAAAAAAAATAATTCATAAACTAATAAAAAGTTCCAATGGGTGGATTGATCCCAAGTCTATAGTTTCAAATCATTCAGTTGTTCACTTAAATAATGGTTCGCTAAAATACAGATTAATGCAAGAGGCATAGGCTAAATATAATTATGTGGGACGTTTGTTTTGACTATTCAAAAAAGAAAAAAAGAAGTTTCCAGTTTACCTAAATTATTTCATGACATACACCAGTTATACAAAAACAAGGGCAAATGATTTTGAATTAATCATTCACTAACAAAAATCATCTGTGGTAACCAAATAATTATGTTGCATCAAACAAAAAAAATCGAAGGAATCAATGTTGAGCAGCAAGTAGATCAGATTAATTTGAATAAACCTGTTAGTTCAAGTTTTTGCACTGTAAATTACTCTCCGATAATAAAACGGTATCATTGTGCCAACATATTAATGATACTTTATTAAACTCAACATGTTTTGGACATAATGCTGTTTCCTTTTTTCAGAGTGATGATTCGGAAGAAAATACAAATTATATACTTATAACCAAATTTCATAGATAAAACTTAAAAAGAATGCGAAAATTATATCGACATCAATTAATTCTGCAGTCATTTTATAAAATCAAGGTCAAATCCATTCTTATTGCCAAATTTTCCCATACTCCAAACACGATTCATGTATGGTATATTATCTACACCACCTGAAACAAATCCTATATACCTTCTATATTAAGCGCTGCATATAAACATTATTAAATTACTTCCTACTATTTCCTGGATATAAATAACCAAAGCTTTTACAAATAGCTTATCAGTAGACATTCGCAGTTTATAGTACCACTTCGCATGCGAAAGTCGAAAAGGAATTCACGATAAAAGCAGAATGTTTTCTTCATTACTTAATGAGTTTGAGATAAATGGTAGTTAAGTAATTATTATATAAATGTGCTTAAAGCGTTTAGTCACGGACATATTTGGAAGTAAAGAGGTTTGTAGTGTTTATAAGTGCTGCACAAAAGGGTAAATTGATAATAAATTTAGTGAGTTTGGGTGACCTTTAGTGCATGCAATTTACATAATTGTTGATAAAATTAAATGTTGTTTCAAGTACCTCCATTGCAAATTTGAGGTGCATGTTGTACATTGTCGTGTATTGAAATGCGTGAGGTATAATACTGTATATGAGTTTTCTTTAAGTACAAAAATACACTGGAATACATGTAAGGTTTACAGTATAAGAGTTCAACAAGAAAAAGGGCATTGTGATAATAAGTATGCAATTAGGCACTTCAATACTACATTGATAACAGTCCATCATGTAAACATAATTATATTAATCTGAAGTTCAAGCAATATTGTCAAATTAGATACTTTTGTACATGCATGCATACATTATAGCGAAGAAATACTGTACACAGTTTCTTTGGTCAGCACCCGTAAGATTGAATATTATTTAAGACCTCACAAAAATGAGAAAACTGATGATCCATTGGCGGGAATCAAACCCAGCACGGCAGCACCTACCGATTACGCGCCGGTTGCTTTAATCAATCATCAACTACAGTACAATTATGTCAGTTCTTGTAAAGCCTCTCACCCACTATACAGTACCTCGGATCGGAACGGAAACGAATAAAAACTATTCCATTTGTATACGGTTAGGAGTTCGCACACCACTTCGCAACGGATAGCAACTGAACGGAATTTCCTATTAAACGAAATTGTGGGAATTTTCCGTTCAGATTCGATCCGAGGTAATGTGTGGCTACCTTAAAAGCATGAACAGTACTTCGGTCTTCGATCCTCCTATATGAGAACTTGGGGAATGTAATTTTTGATATTATTCAAGTGCTGTTCAGAATATAAACAAGTATTCTTAATTTCAAGTTAAGCTACATGGGAACAAGACAATTTGGCGCGACCGTTTCAGCGTGACCGTTTCGGAGTATGCAAGCACTTTTCTGGCGATCCAACTGCCATATTCTTATTAACGATTACTGTGAAGGTATTTTTCAATTGTAACTTATGTATAACTTATATATAATTTATTATGCATATTACGATACTATATTTGACTGATTCGATACGTAGTTCGAGAAAAACCGATAACAAAATGTTTTCGCGATTTGAAAGAAAAAAAAGATATAGTTGCGTAATTATGCAGAATTCGCACAGTGGATCCAGAGCATCGATATACGAACAGCAATTTTTCCAACTTTCCCTCCTGAAATGTTGACTGGACGAAACAGTTCAGAATAAAGACAAGACGAACAATCACGCAGAGGCGGTTCATTGCTGAATTCAGGCAGCAGCGTGCCCACCCTCAGCCGTGTCTAGAGTCGTGGAACGGGTGCCGCAAGTACCCCCAGCACCAGTTGAAGAGGGGTGCATTTGGGCGCTTTTGCTTAACTGTTGATTATTATTATTGACAACTGACTCGGCCAAATCCGATAACTGTGGATATTAATGCGTCATACATGAGTGGGCTACGGTACAAATCAAGATCCATAATTGCATCCTCCCACTACTCCGAATTTTAAAAATTAAAATATGAAAGTATGTAAAGAAAGATTAAACGAGAAAATTCTTAAAGATTCCTATAAAAGATCAGCTGAAGCATGATAATTTTTTCCGAAAATGCAAAAAATTGTCACCCTTTTTTGTTAGGGCATTATTGATTTATTGGTCATCGGCTTACCCTTTTTCTTCATCCTCGTATAGGCTACATTGTACTTGTGCTCCAAAATCGTAGGCCGGATCCGCGTCTGGTACACAGGATATGAGGGGGTGCTCACTCCTTCCAAGGCGTACAGTGTAGACCAAAACGGATATTTTAACTTTTGACTCTATTGACTTCCTATAGTGTTCAATGGTAACTTTTAATGAATTAATTGTCACTTAGTCCCCAAGTGTACATCTGACTTCATAAGTGAGCACCCTCTCGAAAGGATCAGAGCGGAAGTACGGTCCCGAAAACAGCACGCGTTATGTGGAAATTCAGGTTCTCAGATTCGACTTCAAAAGATATTGATTTTGAAATTCATTCCAATCACTTACACAAGGCCTGCACGTAATTTCTCAAAGTTTAAAATTATTATTTGCTGCTCATTTCCGTCTTTTGACCAAATAACATTTTTACTTGTGTGCCAACGTCTTTCACGAGTAGAGGACTGTGGACATATTTTTGTTATGGTGTGAGAAAACGATTCCATTTATGTGGTTATTGGCTTACCAAAGGCATTCTTTCATAAAGGCGGGTATCCGTAACAGCTTGTTGCAGTACAAGTTGTGAGAGAGCGAAATTTTCGCGGAACCAATGACTTTTAAAAATCGTATAAAACGTCTAGTGTCGAACTATTAATAAGCAGATGTACCTTTTATCCCACTATATTGAAGTAAGTTTTAAAACATTCTTAAAATTACTATTTATGAGATAATTTGAATTGGTGTGAAAACCCTGATCCGCTGGAGCTATACACTCACACGCTGTAAAGATGAACAACACTGTGTTATGTAAATTTGCCTTATATAAGACGTTTTACTTATGCGAATCCTAAATAATATAATTTTACTGCTGCATCGGTGGCTCGAACTGACAGCTAAGACACCTATACCTTTAGTTTGGTTTACTTTGTATATTTATTCTATGCTATATTTTACTTGTGTTCAATATTTACTGGAGTATAACATCATTCATTTTAATATACGTGGAAGTACTGATACCCAACGTACGTTATCAGTTTCAATGCCACATCTGACGAATAATGACTCTTTACATTCGATAAGAAAATGTGCGTGAAAGGTGCATACCAGCTGCATCACAAGAAAACTTTAATCACCAATAAAAGGCAACTGTCAAATGCATTAATATAATGATATGGTTTCATGCTATAATCAACAAGTTGTTCCACACATATTCCCATTCACGCACATTTTCTCACCCAATGTAAATACCGCATATAAAGTAATCAACATTATATATATATATTATATATATATTAATATCTATATACTGTATATATATATATATATAACTAATATGTTTCACCAATTCAACAGCATTATTAATATTTCCGATGAAAGACAAATGCTAACTAAACAATATAACAAGTAAGTGTAAGCAAATGTACCTTCTAAGGGAATGTTTAATTAAAGAAACATCTTCCGACTGCTGTATAATGTAACATCATTCCATCTATCGCGAACGAAAAGCAAGAAGTACTAGAGAAATCAAAAAGCCTTCCACATCAGTTTCCTTAACATCTTTTGAATATGATATCTTTTCGTCTACGAATACAGCAGCCATGCAGAGTCTTTTATTAATCCAGTGAGTTATTATTAAGACACCCATTAAAAATGCCTTCAGTCACATTAACGTCTCATTAAAAATACTACAGAAAAAGACTCATGCAATTTAGGACTTAAGTGAAGGAGATAGAAAAACAGGGTGAGTGCAAAGGTAAAAAAAATATTCCAGTATCTGAGAATATAGAAGTATTCTTACTTACATTGACTGCATAAGAATCTGAAATGGCCCTTATAGTGATTGACAGATATAATGAACCACAAAAACGTTTACTTACTACAACGTTCAAAACTTGCCACCTTTATTGAGGATAGTAAGGAAAACACAGATGTACCTACACAGGATGGACACAACATAAAGCTGCAGAATCTTAGGGCTAAGTACAGTAGAATGAAAAATTGACATTCGTCCTCAAAATAATGAGAAAGGACGTTCCGGAGAAAATGACGGCAGCGAAGCATATATTGAAAAAGATGGAACAAACAAGTGCTTGCTCTCCTCGCAGGTATTCTTGTATTAGGTTACAGGATTTAATGTTTCCGTTTCTTTCCCATCTACGTTGATTTCTTCTGTCAAATACAGATGATTAGCAACAATAACTAGAATCGCATGCTGCACTTTTTGCATTAACTCACTTAAAAATTGTGTGTATGATTTTAAAAAAAAAACAGCTGCACAAGAAGAATGTTCCAATTCCTGTATAGCTAACTAAACTTCCCTAGAAATGTATAGCTTTCCCACATAGTATCAGTCTGGAACGCGGGGTCAGTACTACAACGTGCAACTTATTTTTTCCTACATACCGGGAAATTTAGATTAATTAAAGTAATACCGCGCAGCACCGGAATTTCCATTATCAGGAGGCGCCATTAATGCGAGGGGAATATCATTGCTGAATTCAGCGTAGGAGATTGACAACTCATTAAACGAAAATAGTGAATTACAGATTGCAACAAATCAAGCTGACTTGCTCTCAACTCAGCATAATTGGTAAATTTATATTGTGACTAGGGGAGGCCAGATCCTGCACTAAGTGCAGGAAGGAATTCTGGGATACCCAATGATCTTTAAAATAAAGCCAGGTAGTTCTTTGGGTAACCCAACAGCAACAGTCAGCTGTGGTGGCACGGACGCAGTCAGCCAGGTAGTTGCTTATGTACAGGTAGTAGATAACCCAACATCAACATTCAGCTGTGGTGTCACAGACGCAGCCAGCCAGGTAGTTGCTTATGTAATAGATTCCGTGATTTCTAAACAAGCTTCTTAAAATTCGTGGTAGCTGATCTTCAAACCCTTTCTTTTTCTATGGGTAGTTAAACCATAAAGTGAACTTATCTTCTGGAAATAATAGTGACGAAAGCAATAAATAAAACACAATATTAAATATCTTTAAAAACCTATAGTAAGTTAATGTACGTATATTTGGTTCCTAATCCCGAACAACAATGCGTCTTTCGGAAATTGTCCTGGTCAAAATTAGTTCCAAAGGATTTTCAACGGTTTTCTGTTTCAAAATTGTGTCTAAATCAGCCTTCGTTTGTACATATTATGAAATAACTAGAAGCACCAACTATTGATGAAACTGAACTAATTGGAAATTACAAAGTGGGCAAACCAGCTATGTTTCCCATGGCACTATACATTATCATTTTAGGGGTCCGTCGACAATAAATGAAATACAGTTTTTAGCATTTGCAAAAAGCTTACAAACTTTCATAACAGTTGAATATTGCGTATTTACAGCAAAGCACCTCGCGAATATCAGAAAACATGAGCATCCACTGGTCATTTATGTAATTTTTCCTGAGTTTTTATGTAGTTACATACTTCTTACCACGAAGAAATTCAACAAAAATAGGTTAGTAAAACATAAAATTGTAGTGTTGCCGTCGACCGATCCGATTCGATCTGTAACCAATGATCGATATATGATCGTGGTCGAACGTCTTAGATCGAGATCGGCTAATATTGAAACAATTCAGATCGAGATCGCGAACGGATCGAATTTTTAGACGATTCGATCTTGATCTGAAAGATTGAAATCGACGGCATAAGATTTAGTTAATCAATTCTTTTTTGGAGTTTTCCACTAAAAGTTTTGAACAGTGAAGATGTGTAACAATGTAGAAACTAAACTGCGGAATTATTAAATTATCAGTCATGATCGACAAAAGCTCGAGATCGAATGCCTTATATCGAGATCGGATCGTGTTGAAACAGTCCAGATCGAAATCGGATAGACTTTTCGAACGATCCGATCCGATCTTGATCTTTCAGATCGCATCGAGGGCATCCCTCTAAAATTGCCCAGAATTTCTGTGTTGTCGGTATATTTAATTATAAAAAACTTGTTATTCATAGGTGGACCTGTTCAGCTTTCTTGTGGGGGGCGGTACTGGATATTATTAAACAGTTCTTCCGTCATTAGAATGTCCTATTCCAAGTATTACAATGTTCCCACTATGTATGAGAGAAAAATATTACACATTCAATTTAGTTAACCTGGTGAAATGTATAGCAAGTACGAAATAATATTCGAACTGTTGCAGTATAATTGCTGTGTATACAGAAATAATTTAATATTGGACAGCAGAGTAACTTTTGTTCTAAATAATGTATAACTGCTCATAGTTTTGTATATATTGGTGCAAAAATAACTGTAAAAAATAACATATTAAATTTCATTATATACTTCATGTTTATGATAGCGAGAACTTCGAGTAGTTCTAATTTTAAAGTCACTGAATTACTGCTAACCATTATAGCGTCCATAGAGTAGAAGATGTCAATTTTAGCTCAGTGTCAATGAACCGAAATCAATAACTTACGAAGGGATATTCGAATAGAAAAAAGCATATGATGTATAAGATTCTAATTGCCTTTGGGTTGTTACCCTCAAAGAGCGAGATAGATCTGTCTGACATCAGCGTCCAAGGAAACTAAACTAATTTCAATTCTCCATATTGGTTGTATACTGGATCCGAAATCCATCACAATATTATACTCTCCATATTGTTGAGCTTGCCCTAAGGCCAAAGTATGATTTGGTAGACTATCTATAAATCTGATGATTACTGAGATGGTGATATCCATATAAGATTTTGAGTAAATAACTTTTGATATTAGAAAGCAATAAGTGCTGCTGGTATATTAGTTTATTTAGTACTCATTAAGGTCGTTGGTTCGATGTGCCCATAAATAAGTTTTTCATTTCATTTTGATATATAATAAGTAAATACATTTATTTAAAACCTTCACAGAAAAGACAAGAAGTATGGTGTTCTTCTTTAATTTTAGAAAACCATCAATACTGGCTAAGATCGATTGTAAGACATCTTAGCGTTAGTTACAATAAGAAACGTTGCGAAGTCGTACATAATATTTTCAAGTAAATCACAGTTTACCCAAAACATAAACTAGATGCCTTGAATTTAAATACGTGGTATCAGAAAAACCAAAATCCCCCAAAAAATACAGATAAACAAAATAGCCAACTTACGTTATTGTTTCTGTAAAAATCAGTCACCAAGTATTTTTGCGGATTTGAGTTTGCCGTTTTCGATATTGGATCGCTGCTCGAGTTCGGCCCTAATCGTATTCCCCTTGTGGATCTTCAAAAAAAGGTCCCCAGGTAGCCACCACGTTTCTGGTTTTGGTATTTTTGCCTCAGTCTCCCGAAGTCGGCTCGTATCGTTCTGTCCCTTAATTCTTCCCCTTCGATCTTTTATAAACTATCAAACGTGCTGCTATATTTCTTGAGCCAAGACCCGAGGTCGCTCTTTCCCGGAGCCCTCAGCATAATTTATACCGATCGTATCTTTGTTTTTCCCTATTGCAGTTTCTGAAACAATGTATAATGCATTTCTGCTTCACTAGCGTGTAACTTTTAATTTTTTATAAAGGAAGATATACAAATCTTATTAACAATGTACGTCGTATATTTTTGAGAAATTATGTTATGCAACTTGACTATTGTTTTAACACGTAGAAATTTCCCAAAATTGAAATAACGATAAATCGTTACATAGCAAAGAGTACTCTTTGACTAATCAAATGTGTAATTGTATTAAAAAAGTTAATATAAAAATAATAATAAAAAAGCATATAATATAATTACGAGATCCCACGGTAAGTTTGGTTGGGTAATAAGATTACTAATCACTTGTATACCGTACTTGAAAAAAATAAAAAAAAAGTACAATGAATATATAGTATAGGCCTATCTGAACATTTAGTATTATTGTTGAATTTGTTGGTGCAGTCTATGTAAGGTCGTATATAAGGAGGGGTTGTTCTCAGGATTCAACCATCCTCCTCTCGAAATAGAAAAAACTGAGGAGAAAGAGGAAAATAGAAAGAAAATTTTGGAAAAAAATTCTTAAAAAATTGCACTAAAACTGCATAATTTGATTTAAAAAGCGAAAAAAAATTCGACTTTATACATGTTTTCAGAAATTTTCGGAGTAAAACTCTCTCCGAAAAAAAAATTATATACAGCTTTGAGTCTATCATGTGTAAATATACTTTTTGTGTTACAGTATATTTTAACGATACTGTGAAAAGGAACTCTGACAATGTATCAAATTTAAAATAATAATAATAAGTCGTATTGTCTCCACAATGAAATACAAAATAAAAAGTATTCAGGGCTAATCCGTAGAGAATTAATTATATGGAAGGTCTATTAGGAGTTCAGCACTTTTACGCCAGAAAAAAAAGAGGAAAAGAAGATAAATTGGGTTAATTTTACCAAAATTTTCAAATGGTAGAGTAAAAATAATGTATTTTGACTAAGAAAACTGAAAAATTTCGCCGCTCGCTACGCTCGGGCTTTTCTATTTGTACTTTACTACAAAATTTCAAAAATCCACTTCGAAAACCCATCCATAATAAAGTCGTATTTGTGTCCTTGATACCGAGGGGGTGCGAACTCCCAGAAAATATGTACCCCGGAGTGCGGATTTGGTAGAATGTGGCCAGATTGCGGTCGGAATGCGGGTCCAGGTGTACACCGGATTGCGGTAGTGCGCAACCCCTCGCTTGATACTACGACGTTGATCCCAGGTGTGACGCTACCAGTAGGCAGGGGGGCTCCTGCCTCCATCGTCGGGCAAATTTTCTATTTTAGTCGGGCAAGCATATGGAAAATTTAAGTAGGAAAACGGAATAAAATAATAAAAACTCATATTAAAACTTTACATTTTTTGCTGAAAACGTTAAAATTTTTGCCCTAGCTTCTCTCGGGCATTATTTCCCTGGGTTTCCATAATTTGTCATGCTTCCACCCACCGCCAACTGCTGGATCGCCTTCAGTCTCTTAATACTATAAATGGTGAGTACACACAATTCATATTCTTGCCGGGAAAGCAAATGAAATTTTCGAAAATGAAAATGGAAAAAAGAGAAGAAACTGGTTAGAACTTCCCATTTCGCACTGCAAAGCATAAAAAATTTCGCTCTCGTTTCGCCCGGGCACGGTTTTACTTTACTTTAATTAGCCTACTTCCCATAGTATTTATTTCGAACATCGCTAGCTACTGGATCTGCTTTAGTGCTTTCGAATTAGTAACAGTGCTAGGTATAGAGTTATTCAATATTAAAAAAAATGCGTTGTTCAATTTTATATTAATAATGTAGTGTGATTTGAAGTACAGTCGCCCCCCGTCGGGCGTCATTTGC
>JAQFYR010000035.1:0-19643 GCA_034694985.1 Campodea silvestrii
CTCTTAATTTATAGGGGGGCCCGTACAGCTCTCTTGCAGGGGGGGGGGTGAAATTTGATGCTACGGCACTGCCGTTGACGAGATGAGTGGGGTGAAGAGAAACTAGTGTAAGGTGGAAAAGGGTTGTCCAAGCAAAGCAAATCCTTTTAGATTTTTGGTACAACATATGCATGTAGTTGTAAAAAAACATTATCTACAGCCCCAACGGGGGGGGGGGGGGGCTGTAGCCCCTTAGCCACCCCTCAACACTATTACCTTCGTCATTGTCAATAGTAATGATCACAGAATCAAAGAAAGGGTATTTGAAAATTTCAATATTTGTATGATTTATTTTTAATGAACATAAACAGAGTCAGAAGTCACTAGTTTTTAAGGGGTCGATCTATAAGAATAATATTGAGTTTATCGGGACTGTCAATGCCCAAAAGGAGCAATGCAGAATTATCTTATGCTTTCAATTGTGTGGCTTTCTCACTATTTTTTATTAATTTATCAATATCCATCATGAAAAAAAGTCAATATCCCGGTTATAAAGAAAAGGATCTGGCAGTGTAATTGGGAGAAACGTAAAAGCACAGTTAAAGAAATATGCTATAACTGTAAAAAAAAACCATCAAAAGCGGAAAAATTATTCTTTGAAAACTTGGGAAGAGTTGCCACTGAGTACAGGTTTTGTTGCTACTAATAGAACTTCTGCCATACATATATATTAACTCCCATTAAAATAAAAATAAATATGTACTACTTGTAATATATACAACTGTAACATTTCCTCATAAATACAGATTAGAAATATAAAATTTACTTACTTTGGGACATGCAGGACAAACAAATTCTCGGCCAAAAACATTGACCGATCTTTTAAGCTCTAAGAAATGTTGATATGAGCTCTGTGATACTAACCCTCTATAGATGGCCTGCTCCTGAAATATTGTTTGTAGTGTCAGTGATTGTAACTAACACCACATTGTAAGTAGGCAAAACACTTATACTGATATTCCGGCATCGGGTTATGCATATTATGCTTCTCAACAAACCTAAGGTATTAGGGCTAAGTATTTTCTTCGGATCATTATAGTGAGTTTTAAATGTTATGTATGTTCTTTGACTTGTTTCCACACAAACAAAAATGTTGTTTGGTTGACGCTCATTTTCATTCAAAAATTAGCCAGGAAAATTATTACTTATTTCGTAGCCTATTTTTCCACTAGCGTTCATGCCACATCTATTTTAATAACAAAGTTGTTACAATTACTTCGGGCAGTAATAATATTTTATGATACCGAAATAATTTAATTGAGCAGTTTCTACTTTCAAACTACAGTAATTGGAAGTTACCAAGCTTTTTTTTTACATAAGTTTGACAACCTCCTTTGTTCATATGACGTAGAAGCTATAACTTGATGAATAAACTGCTGTAGTACATGAGAATATTATCTGCATAATAATGTAGACTCAAAATAAAAAGTTGGTATTTTGAACTTCAAGCATCAACAACTCGATTTTGAGTCCAGTTTCAAGCTTAAAAACTCAAAATTTCAAATACTAGTGATATTACCTGTCTTTTTGTAAGACGATTCTTCATTGCAAATGAAGCTACTATAGCTAGAAGACTGGTTTTGCAACTAAATTGTATGCAATAGACCATCTCCAGCCAATCCAAAGAAAACGCCATCTGGGGATTTTTACAAGTTGCTGGCCAAAGTCCACGCTCCACAAATTGTTGGACAACACATTTGTTGCTATTGAAACAAAAATCAACTTCCTGAATGTCTCCTGTAAATAAAGTATAGTTATGTAGGCTACCATACATCATAAATTGTGTAGCCTAGTAAATTATGAACTATTGTTAACATAAGAAATTAGACTAATGAATGTAAAAAAATTATTGTTAACTTTCATCAGACATTTTCAAGGTTGCGATTAAGGTATTTTTTAACTCGCAGGAAGATGTAATGACCAGCTGACTATTATTCTAATGATCAGTTCCTATGCTATTCAATTATTGTAAAAGTAACTTCAAGTACCTTAGGAAGTAAGGAATATTATTGAACAAACACATACAATAACGCCCCTCCTTAATTATGCCTATGTAAACTGGTACTAGTCTGGTGTACCTTTAGTGCATGTTTCTACTTGAATATCAGGTGAAAAATGATCGAGAAAGCAGACAACAGGTTCTCGAATGGTTGCAAAGTGGTCCTCTGGCCGATGATCCAGGGAGTCAAACCAGAAAAACATGTGTTCACGTTCGGGTTCAAGAAGGAATATGGGTTCAGTTTTGGTTTTCTGAAAATTATTTTCATCGGTTTGGTTCAAACCGGTTCTGTAAACCAGTTTAATGAACTGGTTCAAGAGAGTTGAGAAATAATTTGCAATTCAAAATACCGGTAACTGAAATATCACATTTCCAATAATATTCTTTTCTGATAATCTAATATCATTGTTCTTTTAAAATTATTATGTACCGTACATTACAAATTTTCAATTCTAATCGATGTTTTCTGGAGTAATAAAGAAATAAGATATTTTTTTTCGCTGATAAGAAACATCATTTATTATTTAATTTTTCATTTGCTGTGAAGGTGTTTGTTCCACAAAAGAGTTTAAATAACACAGTAATCTATTCATTGTTCTCTGATTTGAACAAAGTCTTCATATTTAAAATTAACCAAATAGTAATCTAATAGGTATGGCCAGATGTTACCATAACTTGTTTCTAGCACTTCTTTTACAGAAAAATCGCATTGTCATGAAAAAATTTCACATTTTATGCCACTTATGCAGATGAGTAAAACATTTGCAAGTAAATGGATAGCGCTAATATCCATAATTTATTAATTACATTTCAACATTGCAGCAGTGATGATGGAATGGGTCACTTTCGGGTCAAATTTTCTCCGGGTCGCCAGGTCAGTCTGTGTGACCCGGGAAGTTCTTTTAGTTTAAATTAAGATATCTATCTGTACTGTTTTTTAATGAGTTTTTTAAACTTTTTTTTCATTTTATGTCTGTTTTCTCCATTTTCTACTTTTTTTTAGTTCGACAAAAGGGGGAGTCTGCATGCTCTCCTGCTTGTTTTCAAACCTATTCAAGTATTCATTGGGAATTTTTTGGTGTGATTATCATTGAAACAGAAATTCAACAACCACCTACAGCTGGTGAAAGTGTTATTTTTGGTCAAAAGATCAAACCGGGTCAGTTCGAGTCACCGAGTCAAACGATTTCTGGGTCATTGGGTCAAAAATTCATGACCCTTACACTGCATAAAATTACATTAAAAAAAATTTCTACAGTTCTTTTCAAGATGCCTTATTATAAAAATACTACAGCTAATATGCACTTTAAGATCTTTCAATGTGAGATCATATAGAAAATTTTGGTTTTCTCAAATTTCACTCATAAATTTGCATGTATAATTTTTTTAGCTCAATTTCTTAGATTCATGAAACTGACAAAACTCACAAAGGATTATAACGACAATATGATGAAAGTATATCCATATTTTAAGCATCTTAATTTCTCTTCTTCGCACTTACGAAAAATAGCTGGCCCTATAGGCTATATTAATGACAAAATGAGAGATTTTCTGGATGTGACATATAACTAATGATATGGTACCGTATATTTATTTATTATTTATCAATGCCATCTTTTTCACTGTGATGTCTTAAAAACTACAAAATATTTTGCTATCTGGTCCACGTAACTATGCATGCCAAACAAAACCATGTGTAGCAAATGGAATAAATCGTGAATATGAGTGTACTTTGTGGTACCGATACCACAGTCATGAATTATACGTTTTGCTCTTACTTAAAACAATGATACTGTTCATTGAAAAAAAAAATATTTCGAGCGAAGCCCTCTATAGTCTATAGATAGCGCGCGCTTACGGCCGTTACAACTTTCACTTCACCATTATAAATGCTAAGGATTTGTAATTTTTTTGACATAAAGTTTGAATGAACAAAACGTACCTCTGAAAATTTCAGCTCGATGCGTTCAGTAGTTTTACTGTAAAAGTTATTCAAAATTCAAATAACTCCTATAAAAATACACACTCGGTGAAGTTACAGTCACCGAGCAGTGCTTTCTTATGGAGATTTTGGCAAGTTTGGAAATTTATTAGAGAAAATCTGTTGAACGTATTTAGCTGAAATTTTCGGTGGTATGATTTGCATATTTGAACGTTCTGCCAAAAAAAATTCGAATCTACAGCATCCACAGGGAAGAAGTGAAAGTTTTTGTGACGTCACGCGCGCACTATGTATAGGTATATTATTCCACAATCAAATAGAAGTGATTTCATATATCTTGTGTGTTCAAGTTCTACTTTAATGTAAGTGAATTGGTTTTAGAGCTACTTGTAGTCAGTGCCGTGATGCTTATATGTGGGATATCACATCAAATTATAGAAAAAGGGGATTGGAATTTAAATAAAAATAAATGGATTTATGTACAATTTAAACATTACCTTATCAAGTCGTCAAGCAAGTAAAGCATGAAACAAGTCTTTTAATAATTATTGAAATAAAAAGTCATACTGTGACAACATTCTCTTATATGAACTTAAAATCAACTCAAATGCAACATTTATACTAATTGAAACTTTGAAGTATTTACTCAAATCAGGCAGAAATTAGTTTGTGAACAATAGGCTTTACCAAACCAAAGACTGCTGAATCAAAATGTTTAACAGCCATTTTTTCTGTCTGGTTCACAGAAAGATATCGGTTTATGGTTCGCTTCAGCTACGGCGATTTGAATTGGTTTTCAGCAGATTACGGTTCAGTTCCGGTTCGACTCCCTAAAACACTCATCTTTATGTTTCGTAGCTGTAGTTATTGCAGATGTATATGTTCAACACATCTAGTTTTACTTACACGATTTTTAAAATCGTAGGTTATGCAATCTGTTAATTCAACATTGTTTGAATTGAAAATATAATAAGGTTAGCTTCTGAGGATAGAATAAGAAAAGTATGAGTGAAGTAATTATGCAAGTGTGATGACAAAAGAAAGATCTGTGAACACGTCCAAGTTAAAGTATATACCTAAATTATAATAAAATGTTTTCGAACTACTCGATTGAAGATTGTATGTACCCGGTATTTTGAAAATTGAGCTTTATTTTACCTGATTAGTTAAGAATTTAGTTTTGCAGAAATCATCTTAAAAATATATTTTAATGTCTGCAGTGGAAATGACAATGTGCTTGTAACACATTTTCACCAATAATTCTACATTGGTGGAATTGAAATCAATTCCATTTTCCTTCAGTGGACACAGGCCGTTATGACTGTCTCACAACAAATAGCAGAACAGGGAAATCACTACATGTATTGGAAAACAATCATGATCATACAATGGTTTAAAAGTAGAACAAGCAAGAAGTGCTTCACTACCATTTACACAGCCTACCTTGTCGGGTTATTATCTTTACTCTCTTTGGTGCATGTTCCAAGTATGTACAGTCACAACATTTAGGCAGTGAATTCCATGTAGTCCAGTGTCCTAGGTTACCATATTCAGACTATAAGCACGTCAAAAGATAAAACAATGCAATCAATTTATTGTAAATTCTAAGGCCTATAATCAATATCGAAGAATAGAAATATATCTTTTTATTCTAATTAGTGTTAAAACTGAAACGTTAACATCATGTTATAATGCATGCAATCTATTTCACCCATTGATGGCTCATCTAATATGCTTAGTGACATTTCTAACCAGATGCTGATAAGATTAATAAGTGATTGTAACAGAAACATCTAATTTTTTAAGGAAGTAAATATTTCGCTGTTTTTTTATTCGTTTTAAATTATCTACATCATTTCGTTTGCCAACACTACAGCAGAGATTTTTAAAATAAGTTTATTTTAAAATTTTCTTTGTTCATCATAAACTAAACCAATACACATGGATTAAATTATTTGTCAATTTTAACATTCCATTTTGTTTTTAGAAGAGAATTTTATAATTTAATAAAGTTCTTTACAAATACCTTCCATTTCTGTGGAGTGCATAAGTAACTTCTCCCATGGTACTCCAAGGCATGATTTTCACAGGAAAAAGTACCTGGTCTGCATATTAAGCATCTAATAGTTGCTTTAATTTCACATCCTTCTACAAAACAAGTAAATTCCTCAGGTATAGGACCAAATGGACGATAGTACGGTTGAATGCTTGTCTTTATTCCATTGGACCATTCAAGAAAGATTTCTTGTTTCTTTGTCTGCAAGAAGTAAAAAATGAAACTATAGTTTCAAGCTAGAATTTAATACAGCTAGTTAAGGTGACAAAAAATATAAATATTAGAGTCGTGCATGCACAAGTTTTTTTTATATTGTTATTGTTCTGTTGTCTAATTTTCACTCTAAAATATTGTTCTGTTGTCTAATTTTCACTCAAGGAAACACCCACTTTTGAAAAAAAATACATTAGACCTAAATGCAGTTTTTCAATACATTTTAAACAATGCCAAATACATACTGGTAAACATCTGCCATTAAATCACATAAGCTAATAACTGATACAGTAAAAATGACTGATAAATGTTATTTATTTATTTATTTATTTCACAAACACTATCAACGGGTGTACACCCAATAACAGATGTGTGGTATGTGCGATACAGAGAACAGTAATATACATATATTTACACAAAAACAGTGCGCTCTGCATGATAATTAATAATAACACAAATTACAGAAATGAAAGGGAAAAAGCATTACTACATTCTTGGTTTGAAAGTCTATCGAGAGCATCGCTGCAAATAGCCGTGAACTGATGAAGTGAATTAAAATTTATATCCAGAAGTGGATTTAAATTTGATATAGAGTTATAAAGGGTCATCGCTCGTATTGGAGTTATGTAGTTTGAAAAATTATTATGCAACAGGGGGAGATTAAACGGAGAATTGGTGCGAGTGATTTTTTGTGGTATTTTAAAGGAAATAAGTTCAAGAAGGGGTGGGCAGTCAATCTGACCATTTAATAGCTTATGAAGGAACTTTAATTGAGAAAGTTGGAAAAACTTTTCGATTGTCGGAATATTGAAAAATGAACAGAGTGACTGGTAGTTGTCGTCATGATATGGCATGCTATATTTCTCACAGAGCCATTTAATAAACTTTTTCTGGATTTTCTCAATTCGCTCTAAGTGAGTTTTATAAATGGGATGCCATAATACACAAGAGAAGATGAGGTGGCTACGGACAAAAGAAAGGTAAAGAGAGGTTAGTGCACGAGGACAAACGAAAGAGTGGCAAGAACGTTTGAGGAGTCCAAGCATTTGGTTGGACTTATTACATACATTATTAACATGCTGATTGAAGCTGAAGTCGCAAGTAAATGTTATACCCAGATCCTTCACTTCATAAACCCTTTTTAGTGGTTCTCCGCACAATTCATAGTTGTGCTTTATGGCTTCACGTTTATGAGTAAAAGTTATTATTGAACATTTGTCTATGTTGAGATTAAGTAGCCAATAATTACACCACTGCTCAATGGAATTGATATCCTTTTGGAGCAAAAGAGCATCATCCGTTTGCGTAATTTCGGCGAAAAACTTCAAATCATCTGCGAATAGCAGAGGCTCTGAAAACGACAATACCGAGGGGAGATCATTAATGAATACAAGGAAAAGTAGAGGTCCTAGGTTCGACCCTTGAGGAACACCCGACGTAACCGCTGACCAATCCGAATGGATTCCTCGGAAAACGACTCTTTGAGACCGGCAAGAAAGATAGCTGCGGAAAAGTGATAAGAGTGAACCGCCAATTCCGAAAGATTGTAGTTTGATTAGCAAGAGTTCGTGATTGACGGAATCAAATGCTTTTTTAAAGTCTGTGAAGACAACATCAAGTTGAGTATTATTATTAAGGGAATTTATTATAGAGTTGGAGAGTAAAGCGGAATTAGTAAGTGTTGATCTCTTTGGAAGGAAACCGTGTTGAGAGCTGGAGAAGTAAGGTAAGAAAAATGAAAGCAAGTGGTTGTATATCACCATTTCGAATAATTTTGACAGTACTGAAAGCAAGGATATAGCTCTGTAATTAATGACTAATGACGGATCACCTTTCTTAAGAAGTGGAATTATGTTCGAAAAATGCCATTTCTCTGGAAATACTCCCGACGACAGTATTTTATTGAAGAGTTCCGTTAGAGGTTTCGAAATTATTTCCGGAATAACAATGAGCGCATGCGCAGAGACATTGTCAGGGCCGACAGGGGTGTTTTTCTTAAGAGATTTAATAGCAGATATTACTTCATTCTCGGAAATTTTAATAGTATGGAGGTAATCATTTGTAATTGGAGATGCATATCGTGGAGATGTAACCTGTTCATTGGAAAATGTAGAGTAAAAAAAGTTATTAAATGCACTTGAAATTTCAGATAGATCGGTTGTTACTGCGTTATCAATCTTGAAGGCTTGGGGAACATCACTGAGATGTTTTTTATTTTTAATAAATTTAAAAAATGATTTTGGGTTAGATGTGAACTCATTTTCAGTTTTTAGCATATGAGAACAGTAATCATTTTTATGCAATTGCTTCACTTCTTTTCGAAGTTCGGAGAACGAATTATAATCCATATCACTTTTTGAAAGTGTATACCGTTTGTGGGCAGCTCGTTTTTTTCTAATAAGTTTTATCAGTTCTTTACTGAACCAAGTTGGGAAACGTTGATGAGAGCTCTGAAGGTTACTGTTTACTTTAGTTGGAGGAATCGAGAGTTCAGCACACTGGAGAATAGTCCCGGTAATATTTTCTGCGAAAATGTTAACATCGGTATTGTGAAAATTGGACCAGTCTATTGAAAGTGTATTTGAAACGTACGAATCCCAATTTACTTTATGCCAATTAATAAATTTACTCGTTTGCTTAGGTGTTGTTTTAGTATCGGATAAAGTAAATATACAAGAAAATTCAACTGCGATGTGATCTGACGTAAACCCATGAGGTGAGCGTACAACATAGTCAATAAGTATTTGGGGGCTAATAAATATAAGATCCAGGAAATTACTTTTTCTTGTGGGAAAAGAGACTATTTGATTGTAACCCCAATTTGATTGTATATCGAGTATTGTTTCAATTTTATAGTTAGGCTGGTGAAAGATCGGATGCAATAAGCCATTATCATTACGCCATTTTAAATCCGGTATATTAAAATCGCCTGCCAGAATTTTAGGCACGGAATCGCCACATATTTTCTGAATAGACATACAATGTGCAAAGAAGGCATTGAAATTAGCCTCGTTGCTGTCCGGAGGGAGGTAAACACAACCAACTACGCAGGACAATGTAGGGTTAAGAAAAATTTCAATCCAAATTGTTTCTAAGGAAGAATTATTGAGATCAGAGCGACATATGGCATTAATACGCTTATTGACTGCAATAAGGACACCACCGCCGGAAGGTTTGTGAGAATTTAAAGAGTTTCTATCATTGCGAAATATTTGAAAGTTGCTGTTTAAAAGTTCTGAATCGAAAATATCACTCGACAACCAAGTTTCCGTAAAACAAAATATGTCATAAATATTTAAGTCAGCAATAAACTGTGCGTCATCTAATTTGCAGCGAATGCTATGACAATTTTGATACAATATTTTTAGTTCTGTTAGAGATATGTTGGAGGAGGGGGAAGTGATGTGTTTAGAAGGAGAGGTAAACGGGGGAGGAAGGGGAATGTCTTCTATGAGAGTGGGGGTGAGGTGGTTGGGGGCAAGTGTGGGAGGGAGCGGTGAGAATGGGGTGGAACATCGTTTTTTGGACTAGAATATTTGTAGATGCATGTTTTGTACATGTGACTGAGGCGAGTCCGTCCTGATTGATTGGGATGCACAGAGTTCCGTGAAATGTTCTTTCTGGATAACCATTCTGCGGGATTAATATATACCACACTAAGTTCAGAGCACTGAATAAATAGTGACCTATTATATTCTTCGATTGGGTGGAGTGAATGTCTATTTCTAGGAAGTATTCCGGAAACGAGGATCTCAGCATTCGGTGCATAGTTATGAATTGTATTTACCAAATTAGAAATTTCGGAAGCAACAGTAACCGGACATTTACCATTAGACACATCATTTGCACCAACTTGTAATATTATACATTTCGCTTTACAAATGTCAACAATTGGTATTCGTGAAAGAAGACCATCCACAGTAATTCCAGGATAGCACCATGAAGAACACGAAACTCCATACGAAGAAAGTTCTTCTTGCACTCCTCTTACAGTTGAGTCGCCAATTAGTATAACATCGGGAGGTAAGGTACTGTTCGACTTCGCAGGCATGTTGACCGCATTTTTGTTTGTTTGTTGTGACGAGAGGGGGGAGAAGCGATTGTTTACCGGAATGGGTGTTGAAGGCTGGGTGACGGGGGGAAGAGGAGATGAGGGTTTTCCACGCATGACAGTAAATGGCGAAGGGTTGTTCACTGGAGTGTTGTCCGTACAAGATGTGGTCGTAGCATCGTTTGTATGAGAGATGGATTGCACCTTTTCAATATTACGAGTCGGTGTTGAAGGTGAAATAAATGACTGAGCTTGTAGACTTGAGAGTACTTTATCACTACACTGAATACAAATCCAACGGGGTAGAGAAATGTTTTTAGGGAGAGACAATCCTTCACAAACTTGATGAAATGTTTGACTGCAAAATGTGCATACAATTAACTTTGTTTTCTTGGTGGGTATATGATTACAATTTTCACTACACTTGTTTGAACGATTGGGCGTAAAAGCTTCGGCTGTAGGTCGCAATAACACCGGATTATCTTGCTTCATTATGGTGTTGTGTTGTTATAGGGAAGCACGTGGTACCGAAAAAATAGTACAAATCCTACAATACCTGCTCATAAGTAATCAGACGAAACTGAGGTCCGTCCTCAACAAACCCACAATAATAACACACCGAGATGTAGAATATATACACTGATTATTACACTAATAACTTTAAAAAAGTACATTGCGACGAGCGAACAAAAAAACACGACCGCTCTCTCCAACGGCGGTATATGTCTTCAATGGTAATTTTACCTTCAAAAGCATCGTCACCAGAGAAGAGACAAAACTCATTTCTATTTCTCGTAAATTTAATGCGAATATTCACGTGATTTAACAGTAGTCTGGGACATCTAAAAAATATCTGAATTCAAAGGACCCACAACTTCGAAAGAATTTGACAAGTTTGTATACTTGCATCTGTTTAAGAATCCCTTGTTTAGTTTAGAATTATGATTGTCATCCTTATAGTACAAGATATTTGTCAAATGACTTTTTTGTGCATCCTCTCCATAACTTAAAATAGTTTCGAAATAAGTCCGATATGTGTAGTTTGTGCTTGTGGAAGAAATAATTTTCTCGTTTAAACTTAATTCAATATTTGAAAATAATGAACCAAAAATACAATTTTCAACAGTTATCTTATTATTATCGGTATCCTTCAATTTTTCACCAAGTTTATCCAAGACTTTGAGTTTTATGTAGAGTGACGAGTGGGGTAAATCGAAATAGTCTAAACCAGAGTTTAAAATTTAAAATTCGATTGGATTTTGATCGTTAATTGTAGAAATTGGTCGATATATGACGTCCCAAGTTAAAATTCTTGCTGTGCACAGCAAAGATTTCTTGCTGTAGATGGTTGGAATTGGGACTTTTTTGGTGGACTTGCTAGAAAGTCAAGCATAGTCGGCTGGAGTATGCTGTTCAAAGCACAGCATGCTGGGCATGGTGCAAAGCACTCCGTGCTGGATTTAGGTGGATTTGCTGTGAACCAATGTACAGCATATTTTGGTGCGAATGCTGAGGGATATGTTGCTTCCATTTACAGCTTAATTGGGTAGATTTTGGTAGAAAGCAAAAACCAGCTTGTTATGCTTTCAATCCACCAACAACTTTCTTATATACAATAAATATGGAATCAAAGAGCGACTTTTCATAATAAAATAATAATAATAAAATTTTTGAAATGAATTGTTATGAAAAGTAGAAAATTACGGAAAATCTCGTAAATGTCTTTGAAACGGAATTTTAATTGTTAAAAAACTTTTTCTTTTGTTTTAGTAAAGAGCAATTTTAAATGTATGAGCAATATTAATTTTGTACAGAAATACTCTGCTTTTTACCGATTTATTATTATTTAAAAAAAAAAAACAAAAAAAAAAACGTAAGATTTAGAACAATGGGCGCTGTCCTTTTATGTAAATTTCATGCATTTCCTTAGCTTTTCCCAATATTTAATATTTTATTCATCCTGACGGGTTGAGACGGTTCGCAACAGATTTGCCCTACATGTTGCATAAGTACAAGCACTAGGCACTTCTGTCATCCCGTGGTGATTTTTCTTATACTGTAATCAGCGACATTCTAGCAAAACGGCATTTCTCACAATTAAAGGTTTTATTACACTAACTCTCAAATTTCCCCTTTTATGACTTGTTTTCTTAAAATATCACAGTTATTGCTACTTTGCCTTCTTTTCTTTTCATACTGTATTTTGAAATAAGGCACAATAGAAAAGATTCGTATACTACAAAATACTGCAACATTTCTGGCCCACATAAGGCCGTAGGCAGTAGGAGTTATGGGGATTTAAAACCACCTTCCTGAAATTAAATTTACAAAAAGAAAAATAAGAATACAAAATTTAAAAAATAATGAAAACTATAAATAGTTGTCAATTTAGATGCAAAATATGCATATTTAGATTAAATATTTAAAAGCATTTCCTTTGATATTAAAATTTGTATTATGTTTAAAGTTTCACAAACTTCCGTTCAAATCTGTGTTTCGGAACTCTATTCTGTAGAAAAATAAACGACTTTTAGCTCGATGTTATTTTGCGTATAGACTAGAAGACAATATTGTCCAGATCAGGGATGTCTTACTGAAGAAAGTTTGGGGCCCGGACTACATTCCACTATATGGGGCTTCAACTATACATCTTCAACTATAGTGTAATTTAATTTTTTATTACCTTTTTGCTCCGAAATCGGTAGACTCTCTAATACTATAGGTAGTGTGAAGGTCAATATATTGCTTTTTAATTTGAACTGTAATGCATATATAGAAGCACAACGAAGCGAGGGTAAAATATTTATGTTTTTAGTCCGAGGAATGCTATTTTATTTTTTTTTTTAATTTCAAGAGAAATTGTGCAAGGTATTTTGCATTTTATGTAATTTTACGTTTTATTCGTCGGCTTGGGGTCCCCTAAGCTTAGAAAATTTGGGGGTTCGCGGCTGCAACCCGCCTAGTCCCCTCCCCCTTATGACCCCTCCCCTTAAATGTTCTGAACTTCTGAAAGTCAGCAGAAACGTATAAATAAAAACAATTAAGCTTAAAAAAAGCAGTTTAGTAATAGCAATAAAAAATAACGTTTAAACTTGCTGTTTGGCAGTCGTAACAACAATGGAAAAATTGATTCTCGCTACACTCCGGACTGCAGCCTTTTAGCTGTTGTTGTTAAATTTATTTGTGTATAGCGTCTGAGCATGGAATAATAAACTCAGTCAAGTTACAAATAATACACTATAATCAAGGTGTGAGACAGTTCTTACGTAATTATTTTATACAAAGAGCAACATCAGAAACTAATATGGTATAAAAGTTTTATGAATTTCTATCATACGTATCTTAAACATAGAAAATGAGGTAGTTGCACCTTGTACATCTTAAAGAAACTTCAAACTTTACATACCGATTTAATAAATTATTGTTTTTTTTTTTTTTACTTTTACAGAGAAATTTCGGATTGAGATATAAAATTTGTTACATAATATTTAAGTATCTTAATTCGCAAAAAAAAAGAAGAAAAAAAGTTGAAACCGTATGTCTAGTGATGGTCCTGACTTCTGTGATCTATTATAGCCTATTTAGTATAACAAACCATAAAAATGTTATTCTGAATCTCGGTAAATATTTCAGTTCTTGTCTGCATAGAAACTTTGAATGTCATAAATCCCTCCGAAATATTATCCTGAGTACGGCATTGACCATTGGGATCCCTATAATAAAACGGTATAAAAGACGGGTAATATGAGGTTGTAACAATGACGGTTTATGCTTCCCTGCGTTTTTGTTGAAATGTGAGCGAATACAGTTGTACAGCAACAGCACTAGTGTTGCTGCTGGGATCTATAGAAATGCCAGACCAAAACCAACATCTCTGACCAGCATAACCTCCGACTTTTGAAATTGTCAAGAGGGGGTGGGGGGAGCCTCAAAAGAAATATAGGTAACAGTTCAATAATAATCTTCACACAAAAAAGAGCAATTATTACATTATTTTAACACTTATTGATTTAGATTACATGTTTGTGGATACACATCAGCACATGGGTGTCCACAGAACAAATTCAACAAAACACAACAATTGGAAAGTAGAAGGTTTTTGGATATATGCGAACAAGACGTAAACCTTCAGAGATCGAGGAGAGCGAGAGCGAAAAACAATTGCCTTCTGTGACAAAAAGTGCAGCTTCAAAAACATCAGTTTTTCTTTCACATATTATTTAATTTCTTTCAGCTTTTCGCATATTTTTGGCTGAACAAACGTAAATCGGAAGGTGACCGCCGAGACCACCAGATTGCTTCCGCTTATTCAGACGCCCAGTGTAGGTTATAATAACCGTTACAAACTTCATGCGTAAAAACATAATTATGTCAATGCCTAAATAAATTATGAAAGCTGTGTGCGAACCATAAAGTAATCAACATTATTAACATGTATAATGTGATGCGTCTTACGGGTGACTACGAATATATTAACTGCTTCACAACGCAATTCAAATGTATTTTAAGCGCAATATCCGGATGTTTGACTTTACTGATGTTTGAACACATCACGAACACCAGAAATTTCATCACACCATTGGTACTACACGTCTTTCAATATTGAAGTACATGTATTCAAGAAAACCTCGTCGTCATAAATAATTCTAATTATCGAACAACGGTGATGATTTAGTTTCGAAAAGAGAAATCATGTATCAATGACGTGATTTCAGATAGTGATGCATAACTGTGATTTTTATTTATTTATTTTGGCCGTTTTGCTGTAAAACTGGCTAGCGAAAGAAATGCGACATTTCTTGCATATTGAAAATAAGTTAATATTTCTGAGGGGGAGCTACGACCTCTGAAATATAAACTTCATTATTTTCAGTTTTTCCAAGGGCGAACGCCGTGGTTCCCTCGCAGTCGGCGTCAGTGTGCCAGATTCGTGCATGCTGTAAGTCACAAGCGCGCCGACTTTTTGATAATTTCACGGGTGCATAGTTATTTATGCAAAATCTGCAACAATATTTTTTGCAGTGGGTGAATGCTGTGATTGTTTCTTACGTTTTTTTTTGTGTTTAATACGTCTTAAAGCTCATTAACATTCAAAAAAGTGTGTTAGTCAGAAGCGTAACCAGCATTTCCCAAAGCAAGGGGTATACCTCCGAGAAAGCTGAGTAGAAAATGTGTAAATGGAACCTTGTCCGAACGAAGCGAGATCGATTTTTTTTACGTTTTCAGATGAAAATAAATAAATTATGCAGGTGTAACGCGTTTGTTAAGGAATCTTTTTTTTTTCTTTCAAAATTTCGGTTTCATTCTCTTTCTTTCGTACCATTTGGAAATTTCACTAGGGGAAGACAATTGACCCCCCCCCCCCTCCAAAAAGAAACCTTTGATTTGTGCAAGGCCGTTTGTATAGGATTGAAGGGGGGTTTGCTTATAAAATTGCCAAAGTAAGGTACAAATTGTACCAGAGGGAAGTGAGGTCTAGAACATTTTACATTTGTAAAGTAAAATATGTCATTTTAATGCAATTTTGAAGGAATTTTCTTGTTTAAAATTTTGTCTTTTTAACCCTCCTTCTTGTTTTTCCTCATTGTGAGGGGGTACGTTTAAACCCTGTAAATTTTCAACACGTCCGTGCGTCTGTGGTATTATGGAAGTCCATGATTTATTTTATATGCCACAGTAGAACTTCTATTTTTCCGAACACATTATTTTTTCTATTATATTTTAATTCATAGTATATAACTATATATCTCGACCTGCGGAAACAAATAATAGAATAAGAGGCCAAGTAATTTAAGTAAAATAAACAGAACAGCTTTATTAATTTGTTCAGGAAACAGTATAAGGAATTATGACTCCTGAGATATTTATTTTCATTTATAAATATAACACTTGCAATATCAGCAATGTGTGCTGCAGCTGATCCAGCTATTCTATTAAATAATATACCACAATTTTATCGGATTTGAGTCGCTGTTGACACCATTTCCAACATTGTAGACACCTTTTCAGGAAAGTCGCAAAAACAAAGTGCCATAATACGCTTATACAATGTTTGATTTTTTTTTTTTTTTTTTTTTTTTGCAGTTTCTCTAATACAATACAAGTCATACAACACGTTTTACTAAATACTCTGTAAATATTAGTGACATTACCGTATTATTATTTATTATTGAGCATGGGTCAGGGGTTTGCCGGGTTTTCAAAGTTTTGTGTTCATTATACTGATGTCGTTATATTACTGATTATACGGAATAATGAAAGCCGACATAGGTGTTTTGAGAGTTGTCAGAGCTTTTAAAATGTGCGTATTCAGTTCACCAAATCTGCGGGTGCATTGCATCCGCGAAATTATACGCACGGGTGCATGTGCACCCGTTGAACCCGCGGAGTCGGTGCGACTAAGTCTGCAACACATAAAGTTAAAAAAAATCACCAGAGAGAGATTCGTGGTTTCTGCCATATTGAATAGTAATACCAAATATATTCGCGTGACAAATTACCTTATACTAGTAACCTATAACCAGGTGTCCCAGTTTTACCGAGACTGTCCCGATTTGGGAGGGTTGTGTCCCGTCTCAAGAAGAAACCCCTCCGGACGCACAATTGTTTCGGTTTTATGTCAATTACCGAAGCAATAAATACATTAAGCAACAGTAAGAGATTGTAATGAAATGCATAAATAAACACCAGAAGAGTATTATTAAAAATTATTTAAAAGATAAAACGCCCTTGCTTCTCTCGGGTTTTTCAATTTTACTTCTTGTGTCCAAACGCGGATATATATAGGATTGCTGGAGAAGTCATATATAAATTATCTCTCCCCTCCTGAAATGAAAAGAAATTAGAAGAAAGGGGAAGGAAGAAAAGAAATCCGTATACGTATTTTCTAGGGTGTAGCCCGATTGCGCTAATCCACGAAATAGAAATAGTCCGAGTGCGCCAAAATGTTGTAGCCCGAGCCCCGAATGCGCAAATTGAAATAGCCCGATTGCGCAAATCCCAACAACAACAAAATTTTTCACTTATACCTAAGTTCAATGTAATGCGACTCATAATAGTAATATTGAAACTGTAGTCAAGATGTTTAATGTGAAACATACGTGTTATTTCGTTGACTTGATATGCTGTAGAGCTTCCGTTTGTTCCGTAAGTGATCTCGGAATAGACGGTAATACTTTCCTCTTCTCGAGATACATAGCTTTTCTTATGGAATGTCAGAGTGGAGTTCATTATGTTCTGCACTATTTAGTACACTTCTTATTACTTTATTTCGTTTAGTATCCATACCTCCATTAACATTCCTTTTACATATGGAATTATCTTGAGTGATGCAATTTTTCTGTTCATTGGTTAAAATAATCTAATAATGCCACTAATTATTATTAATTTGTGCAGCTCTAGAAAAGCTTGTTATCGCTTGTTGTACGAATATAAGGGTATTTAAATTTATTATACACTAAACACTACTTGTTACTGTGCGTTAAAATAAATTTAAAGTTCATTATTGTCACAATCGAAATACATGCCACAGCAAAAGTACGATAGTTCGTATACTACAAAAAGAAATACTTAACACTTCAGTACAGTAAAATACTCTTCTCTTATTCCATTTCCGGTAAACACGAATTTCACTGGAAACATCAACTTATTGTACGAGATTATAAGAGAAATATTAGTGTGCGCATCCGGGCTATTTCTGTTTGTGCATTAGGGTTATAATTTAGATTAAGTTGATTAGCGCATTCAGGCTATGAATTTGTGTAATCGAGCAACTCCCATTTTCTAAATCTAAACCATTTAAATTGTATATTTCGGGCTACAAAAGAAAAATTGTCTTCGCTTCTTTCGGCCTAACTTCTATTTCTATTTTTTGTACTTCTGCTGCATAATGCTATATGCGGGCCAAGCCGGGAAACTACGAAATTAATTTGAAAGTTATTTTTATTAAACTTGGGTTCAAACCACCCATATAGGTAATGTTTTTATTAATTTGTGAATATATATACTGAATATATTATTAGAGGAATATAGGGTTCAGCAGACAGGTGTTTTACCACCATTTAACCCCTCAGGGGACTACTGTCACCTATGTATGGAAGTAATGAGTATGGGAAGGTTCGGCATGCGATCGCGGTTTCGTCCCTTTAGGACTCATCAGGCATCCTGCACTGCCTACAGTTTTTAGGCCAGTAATTCGGACCGTTTATCTGTAGCATCAACCGTCTGCGCCACACATACTGTTGACAAACACACCAGTACTTGTAACAAGGATATTTACGGTACAGTGGTCGAATGGATATAGGATAGGAGAAATGCGGGATATTTGAATTTCTTAATTTTTCAGTATATAATACCTCAGCGGTAAACAACTCTTGAGCAACTATGCTGCCACAAGTAACCCTTTTAGACAAAAAGGCTAATTTTGTTTACCAAAAGCTGCTGCTGCTATAACATGATTTGATTGATATTAAGCAAAACCATCCGCCACCGCTGAAATAAGATCATTATTGTAGTGAATAGCACGTCGGTCACACACACAAAAAAACAAATTTTATAAATTACTGCGATGTTTTTTCGTGCCATGTTTTTTCTTTGCTACATTTTCTCATAAAACCGTCGCATAAAACCGCTTGATATATAGAATATAGGCTATCGGTGTATTAAAGAGTAACATTTTCATGCTACTTTTATGACACAGAAAACAATATATTTGTTAATGTAAATTACTATATGTTAAAAAAAAGAACGGACTGAAATGCAAAATTCCTCCGGACGCCCCTGCAGAACAACTGAAAAACCAAAACGTGTCAGGGAAAATCCGGACGTATATAGTCACCCATGAGGCCACGAGCTCGTCAGCCGTACAGAGAAAGGAGAGAATAGTTTGCAACGCAGGTGTTCACATAACTCGCGATTTCAGCGGCGTCGTGTTTTTCCAAAAATTTAATACGCTAAAATGTTATGTTAGGGCAATAAGTGGCGCCGTCCCAATTTTTGATCGCTTAGGCAGGAAAAACGGTCATTTATGCATTGAAAATCATGTTTCCGGCGTATCGCATATTGGTATATATTTCAATAACATTATATTCTCACCCCCCGCCCCGGCGCTAGGATTACAAGGACCTCCGATTTTATTTGAATCCAAAATGTTCACTTTCGCTGTTGCTATTGACAAAACAAAATTTGTAAGAAGGGTCAGCAGATAGCTTTACTGCGGTTTATGGCCGTATGTTATAAAATTGTTCTATTCAATATTTTATTGCTTGAAAAAAAAAAAAAAAAAAAACTCACGACAAAGGAGACGAGGGATACTTTTAAGCCAGGAAAAGTAAGAAAGGAAAAC
>JAQFYR010000036.1:0-19628 GCA_034694985.1 Campodea silvestrii
ATAGGCCTACTGAAACTGAAGATCATAATTCAGGGCTGTAAAAAACTTTACTGCAGCATTTTAACATGGTACTCTAGTTCATAACATCCATCTTATTGGAAATATTTTCTGTATTGTGATGTTTCGGAAACAATTAGCCACTACTCAGATTTTTCTAGATACATACCTGGTATTATCAGTGTTTCAAATTTCTTTCCAGAATAGACCTAGTTTGTTACTTAAGTATATCAAATTAAACCTGCTTAACTATGTTGAAACAAAGTGGCGAGATGGTTTCGTCCTGCAGTCTGAAATCCCAGTATTTATGGGTTTCACCAGCAGTGGTAGCATACCTGATGAGTTGTGAAGGGACAAAACTGCGGCCGCGTGCCAAACCTACTAGCGCTGACAGTTTTCGGATTGAATTTTATCCGAAATTTCGGATGGTCTGCTGATATCCGCACTTATCACACGTTCAAACAAGCATGTTTTATGTCTTTTTAACTATGTAGGTGTATAGCACTTTTTTGTCTTCGCAGCTGCGAAATGTTCCAAAAGAAAACCTACTTTGCACATGGAAAATTAACATTTTAAGTAGAATTACAAATTGTTGTGGATGAATGTACAAAATGTAGTTATTTTTCATTTGGATGATGCTTCATCCAGATGGAAATCCAGATATCTGGTAGCAGCCCTGAAACCTACCCATACCCACATTTCCTTAGTTACAAGATGGCAACTAAAGGGTGTTTAACTACCGTGATGGGTTAAAAGGTGGTTAAACACGAGCAGTTACAGTGATCTAAAGCTGACAACATTATTTGCAAATTTTAAGAAAGTTAGACCTACAAAGATTTTGATTTCTTACTAGTACAATAATTAAGAATTTATTATCATGAACATGAAGTTATAATGACCTAGATTTGTTTGCACAGAACACAATTTACAGGTGAAAATAGAAGGTTGTTTGGTTATTTAAATGTACAATAATAATTAGGTTTATTATTTTTCTCAGGATCTCAGCTATTATGGTACGGCTATCTTAAATATTATTCTGCCATTGCAAGTCAGAAGTTTTCATTTTCATACCATTTAATGTTAGATCAGGTTTAGATCATATTTAATCTTTCTTTAGCTGTTCTTTATCCCCAATTCCTCATTTGTGTATTCAATTCAGGAATTTCATCGTAGGCAACGATTGATTGATTGAATGATTTATTGAAAATGCATTGAGGCTGCTAACCTGTCATACAAAATACATGATCATATAAGAAACAAAGAATATTTTTACAGAACATTTAATATTTTTTTCTCCCATAAGAGATAAGACACCATGCAAACAAACCCAACTTTGGGAATTATTTGCGCACCTTTACGTTTTTTGTAAGCTGCTGAAAGTACATCTTCTATACTTTCTGAAAATATTGAGTCGTTTTGGTACTACTTCAGTCTAAAAGTACGGAAAAAATTTGAAATTAAATTTTAGTTTCTGATGTCAATGGGAATTTCCCATATACATGAAATTTGCAGTGTAAATGATTTTTTTTACTTACTTTTAGATTGAAGTTATCATAAAAGGACCCAATATTCTCAGAAGTAGAAGACCTACTTTCAGTTGGTATTTTTATTTTTGAAATTATGAAAAGTTAAGGGTACGCAAATAATACTCAAAGTCTGGTTTATTTGCGTGGTGTCGTATGGGAAAAAAAATAATTGTTGCCTACAAAGAAATTCATGAATTGTGTTTTGTGTTGCTGTTGATGTATAATATTTAACCTAATTCTTACAGTGATCTTTGAAAAGATAAAACTGATAATAAATTATTTTAATTAGGCTGCATGCAATTATACTTCACAATCCATTCCATTAAAAGATATTTCCTTCCTTAAAACTCACAATCGAGATTTTAAATTTTAAATGCGATAGCAATCCCTTTACTGGCATTATTCTTTTCACCAGAAATGGAGCTCTATTTCTTTAAGTAAAACTGCGGAAATGGTTTTCCATTAAAAACAATGTAAGTAATAAATATTGTCATCCAATTGTTTAGTTGTGCTGAGCTTACATGCGTCAAATGATTTGAAGAAAAATATATTTTTTAAAATCACTTGACTATGTTAATAATTATCAATTTATTTCATAATAAACTATTACTGTTACCATACTGTAATTCTCCATTCCTTCTTGACTTTTGTACTTTATGTTATTGGAAATAACATACAGTACAAAAAATACATTCACACATGACTACCATACTGAAAAAGCTGAATGTTTTTAAAATGACAGACGACAGCAAAATACAGAAAGGGTGATTTCGTACCTCCTTGCATGCCGTGCCTGGGAGACCAGAAGTTGTTAGTATGTTTTGGTATGTTACGCTTGGGAGGCTGCTTTTTAAATTCACTATGTTTTACTACCTCAGACTTGGGAAAGGGTTAAATAAAACTATTTTGATTTAGGCCTAAATTAAGTAATTTAGATTTATTTGAAAAAAAAGTAATGATTATTCTTCCACCCTGTTTTCTGGTCTATAACATTTAGCGTTGATTTTGACTAACTGAAAAAAACTATTCAGTATGTCAATCAAAAAGTGATTTTGGTAAGGTTAAGGATGACAAAAATTAACGAGGTGATGTCTGTTTTTTAAATAACTATCTCTTAAACATCAAGTTGTTTTCCAGAAACATAGTTGCACAAATAAATATCGGATGTTTGTGTGTTAATTCTCATAATGATTTGAATTCTTGTACACTAATGTTTTAATTTCTTTTACATAGGCTTGTCTGATTTAGATTTGAGTTCTTCCGATGATGAGTTAAGTCTTCCTCAAGCTTCAAAGAGCGATGTTGCTTGTAACACAAACACTATCACTGGAAGCGATGTTTTGAAAACAGCAGACAACATCGCAAGTGAGTACTACATTTAAAGGCCTCAATATGATATTAATGGATTGTTAAACAGAGATGTGATAATTTATTCAAGCCAAATATGTATAATATAAGAAAAAGCTATTATTATTATCATATTAAGCTTAATTAATGTTTCGTCTAGAAGAAAATTAAGATAGGGCAAATATACGAGGAACTGTAAATTTTTTACATACATGTACCATACAAACACTTTGACTGTGTTCCAACCGTAACATGCTAAGACACTTAGATTATCACACTATAGTCGAAAGCAAGGTATAAGAGCCAGTAGGCATTCAAGGGTTTCGGAACTCACGTGGGACTCTGGGGTTTGTAACAAAAGGTACCTTTTCTGGATGAAGCATTGTTGCCAGTAATTGGTGAACTATTTTTATTCTGTTGTGTTCATTTAAATGTTCCGTCATCATTATTATTTTGATGTGTTCAATTCAATACTGTACTCTATCATTATTTTATTATTTTGTATGTTGATTTAACTGGTGATAAATATTTGTCCGTGTTTGTGATATTCTTATTGAATTATTGTAGAACCGGTAATTTTATATTATTATAATTTGTTATTATACCGGTAGTTGTAATTTTTGTGATATTTTAGTTGAAATTTACTAAAGACCTGGAATCTACTGTAACAATTAATGTTTCGTTTTAAATATACTTTCGTTATGTTTATGACTAATTTTTAAAATGATGTAGTAATGAACATTTGTAGAGTAACACGGGTTGCAAGTTAAATATTGAGATTCATTTTTTTATTGTACAGTATGTGTTCATATGTGCAAGTAAACGCAGCAACACTTTCTTGAAAACACTTATTGTTTATAACCCTTCACCTTGTTAGTAAGGATGAACTCTGACGGTAGCCTACAGCAGAAAAACCCCACTAGCTCTGATACTTTGATTTCGACTATACGCGTAGGATGTAAGAAAATAGTGTTCAGTGAAATTTTAGTATACAAAATAATATTGTTCATCATAGCTCCATGTTCCTGATAATTAATTTCTTTCTTGGTATCTTGAGATTTCAAAGAGAATTTATTTATTTCCAAGTACAACATACAGCTTATTCAGCCAAATAGGTACATGTAAGGTGATAGTAGGAGGCAATAGAAAAAAGTACATGCAGAATACAAGACTAAAATTACAAATTAGTATGGGCTTGGGCGATTATTGAAATCCTACTAATCGATTTATTGCTCAGAAAATAATCACATTACCGTACTCGATAAATCAATTATTTGAAGTTGCGTGTTTTTTGCCAAATTTGACAAATTTTTCTGATTTATTTCTTTACAAAATTTATTATAAATGTTGTTGTTCACTACATTTGTAATAATTTTTGTAACTTTTGCTTCTCCAGTGAACAAGATATAATTGTGATATTATATCGAAAGCTTTGGAACTAGTTTTCGTTTCATTTTGTGGTGTTTTGAACTACCTTCAAAATGGTAATTACCTTCATCAGTATTGTTATAATTTTTTTAAATTCTTTTCTCTAGATGAAATATAAAGCTACTGTAAGCAATACAATGTATGCTGAGAAACTAATTGTTATACAGACCACTATATGCTATTCTGAGAAACGACACTAAAAAGTTACATAGCTAATAAAACTTCCAATAAATATTTTATTTCACGAAATCCCCAAGCACCCTAGAAAAAAGAAAATAATAACAAATTCCTCTTGAACTCGTCCATGCAGAAACTCTATTTTCGCGTCAAAGTTCGAATGGAGTCAAAAGTTCAACTGAACACATTCACGCGTTCGCTTGAAGAATATCTAAATGACAAGTCTACTTCGAAAGTTCTCTAACTTATTTGTCGCCATATATGACAAATTGCAGTTAGTTGTCAACGCCCCACATATATATGGTGTGAGAAGCAGGACGAACAGGTTCTTGCTATCTTTCCAAGTTGCCCTCACAGCTAACATCTAATTTGTCAGATACAAAACATCCCTTTCAAATGGTGGATTTTATGTAATACTGAGAATCCTTGATTAACATGTAGTTCTTCCTTATTCCAACATGGAATAGATTAAATAATTCTCTTTGCTGTTTTATACTATGCTGTGATGAAGACATTTTCTACGTTCCATGTACTGTATATATGTTGCTTCAAAACTATTTTAATGAAACAAGAAATTTCCATTTTATTTGAAAATTATGGTAAAACACACAATACTTGTGAAACGATTCGTAATAATAAAAAAGTGAATGCTCTTTAATTGGGTGTTTTACATGATACAGCACTTAAATTTACAATTATATCTCCTTGTTGCATAGTAATTTGGTTTTGAAGTATATTTTTATGTTCTTCTATATGTATGTTTTGTACATGGATAACAAGTCGAGGTTTATGATAAGACAAAAAACCATTGGATTCATAGATTGTATGAATTTACCAATGCGCACGAATGAAAGGTGAACGGCGGCCAGCTGTATTATTTCAAATCTACAAGCTACAAAATACTACCAATTTAACGAACACTATCGTAAAAAAGCAATCACAAAAGAAGATGTTGTTCGTTACTGAGACTTTACTTTATCGAACATTTACATTTTTTTTTTATCAAGCACATTTCTTATTATTATCGATCATTCAAATGTTACATTTCTTGCAATTTCTTCACGTACCTTACTCAAAACTTGACCATCAACTTAATCAACTTCAGTATTACATTTTACTCAACATCCATTTACACAAACATCCTTCCCATGTTACAATTCGTTATATGATTTAGCATAACAATAATCACAGCAATAACTTTTGAGTACGATAGAAATATAAAAATCTTATTCTAGTGCATACAAACCCTCCATATTTACATGTCATTTAACAGTTTGAATTAAGTCATTCATAATTCATTCAACGTGAAATTCATAATGTATAATATCAACAGCACAATAAATAGTCTTAAAGTAGCTTGAAGAAAATTCTTCCATCGCGAAACAATTCATTACTACAATCAAAGTACGTTTAAAGTTTCCACCTGTAATAATTCGTATTTTACATACATTCATTTCTAAAACATTTATTCGTTTCCTTTTATTTCATTTCACTTAAGCCCCTACACCAACTTTCAAAAAGTAAATTTTTAATTTATATATTTGTTTTACTTGCTGCATTGTTCCTACAATATAAACTATTATTTACTAGTCATTATCGAAACCTAAGTACTTGAGAATTACCAATCCTCGACAACAGTACACGGTGTCACGGTCATTTTGGAGTGTTTGTACACTTTTTTAAACTATTTATTCAGTTCGTGTTTGCCTTTTCAACTTCTATTTCAAATACATGAGTGACATTTTCTATAGTGCGTTGTGCAACTTAAGTAGGTTCATTGTTCTTAGGATATTTACAATGGCGCCAACGCTTTGAAAATTAAACATTTTTTGTCCTTCCTTTGATGGTTTACAGTAGAACTCAAATCACGTAATGAATATCTGAATATTGGCATTCAACTCACAATGTCCTACATGTGCCATGAAGACTAACAAATGGACTTCTTAACTCTCAGATACGAGTTGTTTAACCATTATTATGACAAAGGGGATTTTATTTGTTTTTTAAATCAGAGAATCAAAATGTCTGTAAATAAAGTATAATGATCAATAAAGTAGAAATGTTTATGTTCTTTATAAAATGCTTTGAAATATGAAAATTCATGCACGATTCTGATCTAGAAGACGAGGTGTTACGTTGACTTAAAACTGAAGTAAAATAAATTTAATAACCAAAGATATTAAAAGAAATTCATTAGATTTTTCTCAAATTTATTTCTATTTTTTTCCTTTAAGTTTGCAGTGAATAGCTTATTATTATTTAAAAAGAAAAAGACGAATCTTTTCGTTTATAGCCCCCCCCCACCTAATTTCGGTTCCACGCCCTCCAATAAAATTTACGTTTTCTTTTGTATTTTTAGTCAAAACTGAACTGGACTGACCTACCTGACCTATGCTTACTTAACCAGACCTAGCCTGTCGTAACCAAAATAATAGGATTTAATTTGATTAGGTCAGTTCAGTTCAGGTTTGGCTAAAAATACAAAAGAAAACGTAAATTTTATTAGGAGGCATAAGTTTGAAATTAGTTGGGGGAGGGCTATAACCGAGAAGACCCGAAAAGCCAGACATATATGTACAATTTATAAATATTTTTTTTTTTCTTCAGACTGAGTATCTTTTTTGAACTCTTAGTGTTTCCCCCAGCATTTTCTTTTACAAACTGCACATCTCATCAATGACCGATAGTTCTTTGAACATCCAAAATGCTAAAGTCTAAGCATACAACGTCCGGTGACGTTTTTAAAAAGTTTCTCAATACATCCTTCGGAGTTCAATAAATTGAAATAATGCACGCGTACGAAAAATATTAAAGTTAAAAAAACCTATAATTACACAACGTAATTGTAAATAAAGATGTCTGATAACTTTTGATCATCTGACCAAATAATGGTTTCCAAAGCAACAGTAAGATTAATAAAAATACAGTTAACTATATACAGCCTATTGTTTCACATCTAAAAATTGATGCTTTCATACCACATTTCTTCTTTTCAAATAACAATACTGTAATCGACTGTAATTCTATCTCTACGTATTACGAAAAGAAAAACTGAGAGAAGCAAAATATTTGTACACGTGCAGTATAACAGTAGGTAGAATTATTATTTGAAATGATACCACAGTGTTATACGGCTTTCACAAAATAATCACTCATAAAACCTACGTACTTACATTACAGCTTAAAAGCTAGAAAGAGAGAAAACATTACTTTTCCAGAGATTTATTTTTTTCCTTCTCCTTTTTTTCTATGTAATTCTAGATCATCCGATACAACGTCTCAACGAAATGTTCTTTTGTAGATTCAAATCCCGTAAAAATAATTATATGCTATAATTTTTCTCTACATTTTGTTGGAAATTCTCTTTCCAACAATTAATTCAGACACTTCTAATTAACGTTCAAAAGAGCGACGCGCCTTTTAACTAACTGTAAAATCCCCTTTTCTCTAACTGAAGGTTATTGCAGTTCCAAAACAAGACATCCCGCCTTCTGCGACTTGGTGACAGACCGTAGAGGCATTAAACAAGGGTAGCAAGGAAATTATTTGTCTTACATGTACAGCAAGATGAATACATAAGTCAAGATAGAAACAAGAAATACACTCACATAATTTAACAGCACAACTTGCTGACGTTTTAACAACACATTTTAGCTATTGGGAACTTTATACAAAAGCGACGCGGAAAGCACATTGTGTTGTGTGTATAAAGTCTTTGATAAATTATGTGACCTCTTGCTTGCCGGGGCGTTCTTAAAGTCAACTTTGCTTCTTTGGAGGTAATGTTAAGGTTGCCACATTTCCATATTGAAAATACGGGAGTCGGAAGATATCTCCAATCAAGTTAGAATGGATAATTTGTGATGAAATCTTTAGTTCGTGGGATGGATATTAGAAATTATACAAGATCTCACGTTTCCATTTCTTGGAATTTGAAATTAGTTCGAAATGAAACCAAATTCAGCCAGCACTAAATCACGACAAGATGAGCAGTTTGTGATTTAACATGAGTCCGTGACTAAGCAAAAACTGAGTTCATCCAGTTAGATTTCGACGTTTCGATAAGTCGACTTGTACTTGCTAAGCATCTCAGATTTATTTGTTTTAAACATTTTATCTCAGATTTCTTCGTTTCAAGAAATTTGAAAATATTTTAAACGACCTTTAACTTATCGATATTGGAGATATTTCTTAGTATCGTAATTTAATTTTCTTTACATACAAAATTAATGAGCAAGAAGGTTATTTCTCCTCGTCTAATATTTCATGCAATAACTGTAGAAATTTCGTAGAAAAGCAGTCCCAAAAGGGATGAAGTTTGTCAACGAAAAAAGTGAAACCAATCAAAAACTTCGTTGATAATTTTATTATTATTTTACCATATGTAAAATAGTTGTACTGAGTACAACTTTTAGCAAAACGTCACAAACAAACAATAAGTTACATTACCCTTTAATAGCAGTGATTTTTGTAACAGTATATTTATACCCACATCAGTATCTTATCTACTTTTTACATAGCGGAATAATAGAAAAAAATACTTTGACTTTATGACTTCATATTGCTGCAAGTGAAAAACTTTGTATTATTTCTCATTTTTACTTATACTTTATTTTCCATCTTTGTTTCCTTCAGCCATTACTAAAAATGTCAATATTCTTTGTTGAAGGACAACACACGGACATACTCAGCACATTCTGTTTCCACGTGTTCAAGAATAAATATTTTCCCCACCTTCAATGCAGCCGACTTGAGGTAACTTTTGTTATGGTAATATTCTATTCCCTTTTTCTGATTTTAAGCAATATTTCAAAGTGAAATACAATTTTGTTTCCTTTTTGTACCTTCCAAAAGTCCTTATCAAATTCTTTTCCTCAATAAAGTATTTTGAACGAAAGTTCACTGCATTTCTATGAGAGTAAATTTGCTTTTATTTGATTGTATAGAATGGCTTGTAATAATTTTCCGAACGAAGCAAAAGTTTATGTAAAGAGATGAATCTCGTTGTTTATTTTAGATTTAACTTTATCTTTCAGTTTTGAAAGTAGTATGCTTTTCATTGGAATAAATTCACTTATACGCTTGACCAATCCTGTATCAAGAAATTGAAACAGTTTGCAATTTTAAAGTTTATTTTTTCTCTGGGAGGAAACCAGCTAAAAGACTCGGAGTACACAAAAATGCATGAAACATGTATTTGTGAATGGGCACGTTATAAGTTCGTTTCTGATGCAATCACAGTTTTTAATAATAATAATAATAATAAAAGTGTAACTGTTGCTTGAAATGAAGATAGACCAATTTCAATTAAAAATAATTAAAATGGAAATGTTAAAAACTCAAGAATTTAAGTGAACAATATTTCTTCAAGGGAATGGAACATTTCCAAATTAAAAGATTGCGGGCTCCAACAGAAGTGCCACATATTATTTTCTGATGCACAAATTTCCGAATGGCTTCACTGAAAAATTTAGTCTTAGCTGAAATACACAACTCATTTTTAGATATATTTACAGTAAGTTAAAAACTATAAAAGTTTGGGAGAGAACTTGCATAATCTTTATCGCTTTCCTAAAATAAGCATTTATCGAATTCCTGAAAATCAAATCATTTTTCGATACACACGTTTATATATATACTATACATACAGTAGCTGTCCAGCAGTTGTGAGTCTGTCACCATAATAATATTCTGAATGTTTATAAATGCTACTACACGTGCTTGATATCGCTATAGGAAGAGCTTCGTTAAATGGTAATATATGCACAATCATTGCTACAGCTCTATGATATGCATGCTCCTTGTTACATGAACATGCTTTAGCTGCTGAGAGGGAATGGCAGTTCATTGACGTGCATTTAATACTTTTCGTACAAAAATTCAAGCTTTATTTATTAAAAAAAATGTAACAACGTCATCAGGGAATAATGTAAGCAATGTCAATGTGATATTGGTTACATTATAGAGTGCGAAGAAATTCTACGTATATACTTATCTCTTCTTTTAATATTTCATCAATTTATTAATATTATTATACGCAGAAGAAGAGTAAGAACATACAGTAAACTTTCGATATTTTCAATCGATGGATTTCTCTACACGTACAATATTTACATTTTATCAAAGCCCAGACATAATTAAAAGAAACTTGTCTGTGTTATTTTACCCAACCCAATTGTTAAAGCTAAAGAATTGCAAAGCTTTAAAAAAATCAAAGCTAAATAATTTATTTGTTACCGGTGCATAATTCTATTTCATGTCTTTATCAATGTTAGAGAATTGCCACCATGATTAAGGTAAAAGTAAAAATCTCACTGGGTCCTATCCCCTATTCTGAGCTGTAGAGATACTGACCGCATTCGATTCGACTTTAAAGGTCAATTCACATAATTATGTCCAAATATTTGATTCAAAATCTTGGACACGCCTGAACAGGAATTTATTTTTGCAATTAGCTCCTTTGTACACACACCGAACCGTACATGTATCTACTACGCCGTTGCTACCTGAGATTTTCCTACCTGAAATATGACCGGCGGAGCTGGACGCAGCCCTCGCCAAACGGCGTCAATTTCTACTCCGTTGCTACCTTCTGGAATGAGAGCTTTGTATCCAAAATTTGGATAAAATATTTGGACACATGTGAATGACCCTTAACTCACGTTGCGGTGCATTATACCATTGCAAGTATAGGAAAAACGACATGAAGCCATTTGTACAACGAAATTCGAAACTCTATCGGTTGCGAAAAGACATGCTCAGAAATTCAGAATAGACACCCTAACCTAAACCCAATTTAACGCTATCGATAAAGGTTCCAATGGTGCTGTACAGATGGCTTCAAATCGTTTTCCCTATACTTTTTCACTCAACTTGCGCTAAATCAAATGCGATTCCCCGGCCAACGTAAATGTTCAGTTTAGGGGTCACTGTGCCCTAACAGATATGCCCCGCAAGGTTATATGGGAACGTGGATGCACGGGTCCACGTTTTATGTGACCTCTGAGGGTCTGACATCAGTGTTTGGAGATAATGTGATCAGAATTACGCTCCGCTTAGACTTTATCCCACAGGTGCTAAACCCTGGTTCCCACAATGAGGCTCCAGGAGGATTTTCAGGTCACTGACCGGGATCGAACCTAGACCTTCCGTGGAGTAGCCAGACGCCGTACCGAGTCCACAATGGTGACTCCTCATTATGATTAAACGGGTTTATAAACCGCTTGCTTAAGATTTGAATTATAGATTTAGCACACAAGGTTACGACTCTACCCTACCCGAGATGCCATTCTAAACCCCCAAATAAGATTTGTGTTGGATGAGAAATAAGTCTGTGGAGCAGATATTATAGAGAGCTTATAGGTGACAGAATTTCGAATTGCTGTCACACTTTTAGGAAGTCAGTTAAGTAATTAATAAATAAAATTATGAACATTGTTAAGCATTTTGTCAATCCCATTACAGGATTTACTTGAAATTTACAAATGAAAATTACACAAAAACAGAAGACTTCAACAACGTACCATTCTAACTAGCTATGTTGATAACATCAGCTACAAAATTTCCGTCTATTTGTGACTCCATTTAGAGTAAGACACATCCATTAAAAAACTGCGAAACCTTCAGTTTCTTCAATGGCGTAAGTTAACTTTTTCAGATACGTTTCTCTTCATTTATTGTGGAATCAAGCAAATATAAAAAAAAACATTTGCACGCGCTAGTTCATCAAACTTAAAATTTACTTTATCCAGGACACACAGAAAATACAGAAGCCATTTAGTAGAACTGTAAAACAAAGAAATAAACATTTGTAACTTACCGGGGACGCAGACATATTTGGAACAACAAGCACCCGGTTTCCCCGTCCCTTCTCCAACTACTTTTGATTTCCATCCACTTTGACATTTATGAGGTGGTGGACAAGCTGTATGTGGAAGACACTGACATCCTTGACTCAAAGAACAGCATCCATCAATCGATTTTACACTGGGAAGCCGAAAACTGTCCTCAGGACAAACTGGGGGTTCTGTTGGGCAAACAACGTCACTGCAGTTTCTTTCTGGAAAGACAAGTAATAGAACGTTTTAGATTCCGTATACATTTTGAATTTTCGTGTTACTATATTGTACGTTATTGTAGTTGTATGCTTGGGTTATTTGGTTGAAGTGTGCACTTGTAAAATGTAACTATTAGATTGTTTCAGAACCAAGTGACAATTAAATTCTAGAATCCTGATGCTGTCAACGATCAAAAATTTATCCGTCGTAGATATTTGATCCCGTCATTAAATCTGAAGTAGATAAAAAATATTTACAAAAAGCAATAATCAGTAATAGTATCTTATTTGGAAAATTTCATACGGTAGACAATGAACTAGCTATAATGCTAGAAGAGAGAACTTTTTTGTACATACCATCCAAATGTCAAATAATAGCTTCTCTTTTTATTTCTCAAAATAATTAAAATGAACCACTGGACAATTCGATATAAAGCTACATTTATTGTGTATGTTATGCAAATATTACACAATAGCAGGGTAGTACATACTGTAGCAAACTTTTCATTTCAAATTTCTACCTTCAAATAATAAAAGCATCACTGACAATAGTATTCCCAGTGCTCTGACTACCTCTTTCACAGTAACATTGGGAAATAACGGCACTGAATTCATTTTTATTTAGTTATCTGTACTTCACACTTGCCATTTTTCATTCATACACACACAATGGTTTCACACTTCTGTTTGGAATTTAGCTTGAGGAGAATTTCATTATCCATTCATACATTTATCTTCCGAACAGCTTTTTCTCAATGCAAAGTTAATTTCATGCACCAGTGTAGTGAAAACATTAAAAAAGCGTGATAAATCAATGAATCCACAGTTACATTGGTTTGAATCCTATCTTGATAAGTGAATATTTTTTTGTGTTTGTAGAATTCCATATTTTTGGAAATAGATAACCATGCTATAGTATTAGGCTTTTTTTTTTTGCACGTCAGGATTTCAATACAATTTTGACGTGACAATTATTAACATAAATGAAAACCTTTTTCAACGAGAAACCATTCATAATGTTCCATAACATATCGTAACTTCTGTATAATAAAATATTTCCCCTATAATTTCTGTTTTTTTCGTCGTCTGTTTCCTTGCAGCCAAGCAACCATCATCACATACAATGACCATAAACCATAATACGCAGAGCTTGATTTACTGTTCACAGAAATTCTGTACTCTGTTAAGCCTCAATCATTAGGAAGCAAAAAGAAACTGTTTTCCGATTCCTTAGTGTATACGCTAACTCCATTTCATCGGAAGACAAAATACTCGAGTTATAAATCCTTCTCTTTTTCTCATTCTGCATTGCAAACCCACTGCACGTTCAACACTTTTGTGAACAAAAGAATACACCTCACAATATTTCATCTATATAAAGAAAAGTCCCCTCTAGCTATTGTTCTCATAACAATATGGTTCTGGAATTCGGATGTAATGTGTACAATATATGACTCGCTTAGTTTAGGTAGACAACAATTCCAACAAAGTCAAACTTTGGGATTATGTACACAAACAGATACTTCTTCATGACTGAGAGAAGTTTTTATCAAGGAGTTTACTGTAGTAGGATAAGTGTATTTATAACCTCACAAGTTGTCTTCTGATTCGTCGTTATCATGATGAAACTTTCTTCCTCCTGAGAAAGTTATTTAGAAAAGTTCAATGACAATTTTGTTTTAGAAAGACTGATTATTTGTTCTAAACTGTCAAGGATGTAAATTGATAGATATTGTACTTTTTATGTACACAAAGGGAGACAGTAATATGCGGAACTTCTTAGATCCTAATTATTGCAAAAATGCAAAGATCTCAGATTTCTCCTATTGACCAAAAGAAGTCAAGGTATGTTTGCAAACACACTGGACCAGTCCAGTTCGTCAAATACACAAACGGTCTGTGTGTCAGTGCCACAACAAACAGCTGAAACGACTACGCCAAGAATCAGTACCAAGGTCCAAGAGGCGAGTTAAGGCCGAGATATACTCAGCCTTGAGACTAGTCTTCAGACTCAACAACCAGACCAACTCAACAGCTCCATGTTATTCTTCCATAAGAGGGGAGCAGCAGCAGAAGAAAAACGTCAAAAAGACTAAAAAGACTGGTCTGAAGACCAAGTCTGGGCGAAGTATATTTATCTAGGTCTTTAGGGGACCAATGTTCAGCTGCTGATTCAGCTGCTTGGCTGACAAACGACTGAGTCAGCAGCTGCGGTTCCTGGATCCTGGCTCTCTGATTGACTATGGTAACTTAACTGGTGCTTTTTGGAGGCATATCTTGCAAGGCACTTCCCAGTGACTGAGCAACCGACTTCGCCTCTGGTCAACCAAGTATAGAGCGCAGTCAAAATGATTAATTAAATTCACGAAGCAAAACAAGTCCGACGTCATTATATCTATCGTTTATTAGCATGATCGCGTTCCATGATCATTGAGGTTATTCGAATAACGTTAGTTGTTCCACTAATACCACTATATACCTCCACCTTCAAATAGAATTATATTTCTTGATACTAATCATTCGAATTACCTTCCTCTCAATCATAATTTCTGTGAATGATTATTTTTCGTATGGTACTATAAACGTTGATTAACTGTGTAATCAATCATATTGGTCTTCTACTTTATCGGCAGATATTATGAAGCGGATGTTACTGTCAGATTATTATCTCTCACAATTAATTAAAAGAACAATAGGATATAAATCAATTTATATACAGTGGTGATTCTTGATAAGACCATGAAATGAACTAACATAAAAGCTCATAGAGAGAGATATATTGAAAGCTGTAATTCTATCATTATCATCGTATTAAAAGCCTATTATTATTGTTAAACTATTATTATTATTATTGAGCTACAGATTTATATCACATCTTCATTACTGAATGACAATCGATGACAGTTCAATAGAAAAGAATTGATGGTTATCTCCAAGTATATACATAAATTTCTTAGTTACTTATAATGAATGGAGGAAACATGTATCCACAGCATTATTGATACACTAATTTTAGTTTTATATTAATATCACATTTCGTCAGGGGTTTGAAGAGTACGATACTGTGGATGGGTGTAATTGTTTTATATTGAAACTGCAGTTCATATAGAAGAATAACAAAGACAGATCTCAATACGGTTGCATTACATATTTCATCAACAAACGCTAAGTTTGTATATCTGCTAATAAACGATGAATTTGAGTAATTTGTTCATAAATGTGCTGTTAATAACACTGATATTTGACTTACTATTGTATCTCTAGTATTACAAAAATACATCCAAATAAACATTACACAGGAAAAAATACATTTTTAAATAAGGAGGTTCCAAAACAATAAAAGGTAGCTAAAATACAAAAAAAGAACTTCAGCTTTCCAAGATTTTGTTTTCGCACAACTGGAGCAGGGTCGAGTAGGAGAACCGTGAATAGAGATCAATATCAGTCTATGAAATACTATTTCACTTCATAATAAACACCTTAAAAAGCCTAAGAAATATCACATGCAACAATTTTAGATGCATCGTTTTAGCAAATTATTTTGTTCATCCTGTCATCCCAAACACCCGAATTAAGTGAATTTAACAACGAAGGCTTCGTATTCATTCATTATGGGTTCACGAGACAAACGGAATCTGATCTTCAAACTATCCAGAGCTAAAAACCATTAACACTAAAACAGCTTACTTGACATCTCCAATTAATATACATTATACATAATTAATTCAAAGTCCATCAAAACTTACAAACTTCTCCTTTATTGGAAAAATGCAAAATAAAGTATACGCACTTAAGTACCTCCTTTTATTCTTAACACTACATTTTTGTCATTGAATGAAATATCCCAAAAATTCAAATTCGAATAAAATATTATCTCCGAAACAAAAGTTACTAGTATATACATTATACACAATTAAAAAAAAAAAGTTCTGGTATAAAATCCTTTCCAATAATATTTCAATAATTTCATCTGCAGATGACATTTATAATCGAAAATCCAATTAATTAATTTTTTTCTGGACTAATAAATGAATGACCGGGATTAAAGAAGAGTGCCAAAACATTTGAGCAACTTTAATGAAACAAATGAAATTAATCTGCCAATTCCCTGACAAAACAGTTGTATATAATAGACCATTTCTCAAACAAACAATGAGCCACTGAGTTTGTAATCAAATCAAAATACCACTATTTTTTTCTCCTTTTCTAAACACATACCCGTGATAATATTTGTATCTTGGTTTATTTTCTTACCACAAAAACCAGACCTAATGACCTTGGCAGCATTTCAAGTAAATTTGAACACCCTCATTACATGTCTATTATGTAAAACACTCGCAAATTCTCATAGCATTTGTCATGAATCCAAAGAAAGGCGAGATGGAAAACAAAAACACATTTCTTCCTCTTGTAGAATTAGTCGTGTTATTTATTGTTTAATTGCATTAGACTAGTATTTCCTTCGGAAACAGGAGCTGTTTGTAAAAAGAATTTTATATCTTGTTTGTTTAATGGAATTCTTAAACAGAATTGATGTTCGGTATTTTTACGCGAAATTTATTTTCATATAAAGAAAATGGTCACTTATGGAAGGTCCACTCATCGTTATGAACGTTTTTAATGTTAAAAAACTTTGCAGCTCTAGAACTAATGATCCATTATAATAAAAGTAACAAATATTAGTATCATACACACTCTAAAAAAAGCACAAAAACTTTTTAAACTTATCAAATCCTGTATTCAGTTACTTCCTTTCAATTTTCCTAACCTCACTTTACACTTCAATATAAATCCCATGCAAATTTGTTCGACTTCCTTAACTGATAAAAGCAATGTACAGTATATAACCAAATTATTTCAATATAAACTTCCTCATCAGCACATAAAAACAAACTGCAAAATAAAGATGTTGTTTTAATGCAAATTATATCCATTCCAAAGACGAAACCCAAATCTTCATACATATTCATTTCTGAAACAGTTTTATATCTCATCTAAACAGGCGTACACTTTTCCTATATAAGGAGAAAATTGGACCATCAAGCTTTTCTTAAAAAGATCCCAAACGCTGGAGCTCACGTTTATTTTTATGATCCATCAAAGCTTTTAACACACAACCTCCAAATTAAAATGTAACAACACGATTATATAAAAACGAGAGAAGAACCTCTTTTTTCTCTTCTTTTTGAAGTGGCGCGCGCACATAAGACACACACACACACACAACATACACACTGAAAGTCACGTGAAGAATAATCCTTTCCGATTTTAATCAGGAGCAAAAAAAAAGTTGCCATCTCATTTCGCCTTAAGGTTTCATTTGCATCCTCATGAATAAGCAATAGCACGCATATAATAGAGTCTTTCCAATCTTCTTTATTCTCTCATACTTTCTACAATCACCTTAGCACTTTCTCAGAAGGTGCACTTTACTAAAGACTGGCAAATATTTTCAATTTTCCATACTAGATTAAGGTAGGCAATGAAATCCTCAAAGATTGTGAATCATCTTCTTTCATCGTGTACCTGCTTTGGGTGTTGAGAGCAGATAAGAGATATCAAAAGAGCAGCAGGGAGACAGACACACGGTATCTTTTGTTTCTTAGAAATAAAGCGAGATTTCTTTGGAACTAGGAAACAAAATTAAAAGTGTGAGTGAAGCAATTAATGTTCGTTTCTTTATACTCCTCCTGTAGAATAAAACTGGTCTTCTGGTTATTTATAATTAAGATCGCAAGGGAGAATATAAAATCATTTTTAAAAGTATGGAGATGATTTGTTGAACAAATTTGAGTTGAAACTTTAAGTAATGTTAAAGTTTTCGTTCAGAATTAAAGTGACAGTTATATCTTTCCATTTAAACCTTAGATACCGCCAACTTGGTGTTTGTGACATTGCAAGGAAACCTTGGAATAAGTATCGTACACTGTTTAATAAGAGTTCAAAATAGGGAATGGTTAAATTGACATAAAAAACCTTCGTAAGATAAAACAAAATTTTCGTTTCGACTTATCAAACGGTACACTTCATCATAGATGAGTTATAATCCAACGTCAATAATTACATGAAGCAGTATATATTTTTAATCATTCAAACAAATCGCAAACAACAATACTGACCACCCATGTCGGAGAGATACGATCATTCAGATCATTTTCGTATACTACAACCAAAGAATACAACACAAAACAATTCCACAATAAAAAAAATCCAAGCATGATCCAATAAAATCAAAGGTCACAAAATGGACATACATTTTTTACCTCTCTACTAATTAATCATTATCTCCAAATACAACCAATGAGATAAAAGCAATGCAAGCGAGTATTTTGTTAATTTCCGCAAGTGTTGTCAGTCACTAGCACCAATCAAAGCTGCCTATTGTTATTTGTTGGTTTGATCTCCACGTGACTCTAATGTCATTGATAGAATAGATGATTAATGACACTAGAAATGCTCCGACATGGAAAACAAGTTGCTGCAATACTCAAAACAGAAGGATTGTATCCATTGGTTCTAACATCAGCAATAGTTGGCGCCACTCAGATTTCCTCTATGAAGACCATGCTTTAACATATGTTTCTACTCATAGAATGACAAGGAAATTTTAAGCTCATGGAACATACGAATCAATCAATTGAATAGTTTGACAGAGAGTAAAATAATATTATAATACGGGTATTTTGTAATTTCAATTTAATGTGTGGATAATATTCTGCTATATAAAATCATTTCAGTAAGTAAATTCTGTTATGTTTGTTGTTTTGATTGTTTTAATTTCTGACTTATCGTTATTTTGATAAAAATACGAGAGAAATATTTACAGTTAGAGAGAACGAATGATATTAATTATTCTTTGTCTCTTCATTTTCGCTTGATCTGTTAGCCATTTTGGCAGAAGATAACAAAAAAAAGTATTGCTCCGAAATCACGATATTGTATGTAAATAAAAAGATATATATTCAACCCTGATGGAACGTTTCAATAGCCCAAAAAAGTCGTGTGATTAACATACTTTAAAGGATTTATATTTCGCTACACTAGCATTTAATTGGAAATAGTAATAATACAATCCTCTGAGAAAGGAATTGACCACC
>JAQFYR010000037.1:0-19495 GCA_034694985.1 Campodea silvestrii
TAACCGTATTCGTTATTCGGATAAGCTTTATACGATCGGTTATTCGGTTATCCGAATAACCGCGGGCATCCCTAATTATAACAATAAGATTTTGTCTTTAAAACAATCATAATATGCTGTGTGCATCGTTATTAGACGAGTACTTTTTTTAAAAAGGAGAATCAAGGTCATGCACTCACCGGCCAAGAACTGCTTGTGTTACTACAGTAGATTTTAAAAAGCAGTGCTCAATGAAAGTTAAATTCCTGTACCTGTGTACCGTACAAGTGCAGGTAAAACCTACTAATGACAAACTGTCCAATTAGGTCATAGACCTATAATGCTGAAATTTGCATAATTTCAGGTTCTGAAATTATATTCTAGACCACATTTACACATCCCATTAATTGTAGTATTTGTAGACTATCAAAAAAGTTCCAACTTTTAAAAAAGAAGAAAATGCAGACTGCAAAACATGCCTCAGAAAGCTCAGATATTTTAAAATGTAGGCCTACATATTCAAAAACCAACCAGAAATTATCAGACAACAAAGGACTAGATTAAAACAAATATTTTACCAACAAGTCTAACATAATATTGACTTACTTAAATTATATCCTTCACTTCTTGCGACTTCATTCTGTGGGAAATGAGCATTCATTTCATCCCCATCAAAATCAGCATTGTATGATTTACAATTGGAATAATGTAATCTAAATGTTCTTTCACCTTTCAAAACACGAGCCCTATGGCCCATGATAGAAGGTCGATGTAAAGTAGGCTGACGATTCATCAGTAAGATGTCTCCATTGCATAAGTGACGGTAAACCTATGAAGGGGAATTTAGAAAGAGTTTAAAAATTATAAGAATGGTACAAGAGTATTGGCAATATTTTGACTCTCGAGCTTGCAATCCTCGATTTAGTCATTTAAGTGCTCGACATTCAACAGCATTCATGTGCTTAAATGGTTGACTATTGAAATTCTTCTTGGAATTACTCAGAAGACTATCTAGAATGATTGTGATCGCCTCGTGCAGCTTTCAGACAAATGGATGCTATACTACCAGTAGTTCTGAACATTTCTTTCTTACAATATTTTTACGTACCTCGATTCTCAAGATTATTATTTTTGATTTAAATTGTAACATTTTGAGAAGTAAGCCATGTCAGTTTAATGCACAGCTATTGACTCTTGAGCACCTAACTGGCAAAATCGAGGACTCTGGCAAGCTCGAGAGGTAAAATATTGCCTAGTACATGAGCCTATGTTACAGTACAGTAGGGTACCGGTATATAATGAAAAATGGGTAGCCTACAACTTACTATTTTTGGTGCTGCCATTCCCCCTAAGGTTTCTTCTGGTGCTAATAACGTCTTAGCAATTGCTATCCTTTGTTTTATATTTCTGGCTTCTAATTTCTGAATTGTACCTTCTTTCGTTTGAACAAACAGAGCTCTGAAAATAAAGAAACACGTTGGGAATACTTTAACCTGAGACGGTACTTTATTGTTATAAATTTTTATTTCAATTTTAATGAAAAAAGTACCATGGATATAATGGTACCGCACTATAAATTATATAAAAAAATAAAAAAGTAGCACACTTTAAACAATTTTACTTTTAAAATGGCAACACAGAATAGCCTACTTTCAACAGTGATGATAACTTCGTGCAAATGTTTAAATTAATGACGGAACAAACTTGTTAGTATTTTAATTTAAATAAGCTTATTTTGTCCTCAACATAATTAGGCTATAGCCTAATACAATACTGCACGTTTGAAGTGAAATATCAGGAATCAAAAAGACTCAGTGTGTAATTTCCTTTTACATGGGCTGGGCTATATTTATAAGCTGCTGATTATGCCATATATATGACCATGGGTGCAAAATGTTCCATCTGTTCCCGGTAACCAACGAAACAATTTGCCGTTCCTGATTATTTTTCACATATACATCGGGTGATGGACGGAGTCCAAAAACTTGGCCCTGGGTACCCGAAAATGTGTTTTACCTCAACAGCATCACTGTTTAAAAGTGTTATAATCATAACGTGTATGACATCATTTGAAAGTTCGTAATAAGACAAGAAAAATACGGTAGTCAAGGACGGTTCTAGGATTTCGGAATGGGGGGGGCCTCGAAATTAAATTTAAAATATATAGCAGTATTAGAAATTCCCGAGCGAAGCGAGGTCAAAAATTTTAATGTTTTTATAGAAAAATGAGCAAATTTAATGCGGATTTTTAAGGAACCACACAGAAATGTTGAGAACCGCCTAGTTTGGTAATATAGCAGCACTTATCGTCGAATGGGCTTAATGATAATTTATGAGATTTTTACTGTTGCTGTTTTTCTTTTTTAATTGTAATCATATAATTTGTTGTTAATTCATTCTTCAGCATTCCCACAATCTGGTTAATAAATTCACGAATTTCACTAAATTTAGGTAAATTTCTTCGAACATATCGAAATCGATTTTTATATAAGGAACTAAGCTGGTCATTCAGCTCAAAAATAGGCCGGCTGAATTCCATCACGTTGGTGGGATTTTGGAATTATTGGTTATAAAATACTCCTGTACCAATGCAAAGTATACAAATTTGTTTCTTCATCCAAGAATTCATGATGTGGGTAGAATGGTATACAAAGTTCGTGATTCAAAAAAGTTATTAGCAGAAAACTAACACTCGATCAAAAGCACAGATCAATGTTTATACAAAACACAGAATGCGGAGGAGAACGAGATGAGAGGGAACTTCTATACTCGACAACACAATTTATAACTCAATGTTCAGAGGGACATAAGCCCTTGGCGGTCGAAATGAATGGAACACGGACTGCAGTATCGTACGTCTAAATCAGAAGCCCGATATCAAGCGAATATCCCTATTTCTACAATTTTACAAAATGTTCCCCTCTCCTCCCCCTACCCTAGAATGGTCACCCATTGAGTGTCATGGAGTGTCCCTAATCCCCCCTTTGTCCTCCCTCTATTTCTGAGAATGACCCTCGAAGGCTTGGAAAAACTACTGCGGCCCAAATTTTTTTATAATTCGAGATGCACATTCCCAACAATTTTCATTTCAGCAATGTATGAGATAGTAACACCGAAATTTATATTAAAATTAATCCTTTCCTTTTTCTTAGACCATAAGTTTTATATATAAACAAATTTGTTTATTCGAGCTCGATTGTATGTATTTTCAATCTCTAATCTCTTGCAACTATTTTATTAAGAAAAGGGTTTTTAGTTTAAACAATCTTGTATCATTTTATATAAGGTCGGACGAAGGAGCGTCATTACACAGGGGTATTTTTTTAGAAGCGTAGAGGGTTACAAATTAGCAAAAAAAATTATCAAGTAAATGGTTTACACATTAGCATAAAAAAAATCAAGTAGTTGCACAGACACATAAATTAACAATCATTCATAGAAAAGGGCATAGAAACTTACAAATTAGCACATAGAGAACAAAAAAAATGAAATGGGTACAAAGACACAGTAATTAGCATAATCAATCAAAAAATAAATGGGACAAAGTTCATAAAATACAACTTCACATGACACATTGATTGTCAATTCTTCCTTGAACATTTGAGGATAAACATATTTCACTTCACAGTTCTATCGTCTAATTTTCGTGAAGAATCTAACACAATGTTCATTTCGCACTTTGTTACTTGGTGATGTTCTTCCCGAGGTGAGGGAATGCCTGCTCATGTGGCGGGCGAGGGCGTGCTCCAGATCGGCTGAACAACCCGTCGAACATCTCGTTCATTTTTGCCTGCAAATATGAGGCGTCGCACATGACATATGGGCGATGGTGTATATCCAAACCATTTCTACCTTCCGTGCTGGGAGAGGTAGGTAAAGGGGTTACCGGTAAATGTACGTCTGCATGGCATCCATCCGGGAAAGGTTACGGCTAGGATGCGGGATTTGTGATGTCAAGGGAGTTGGAGAGCGGCAAAATTGATTGCCAGATCCTTTGTGAGAAGAAAATTGCAAAAAGTTTTTCACACTTTACACTATTTTTTATACTTTACACTCTTTACACACGCATAAGCTTTAAACTATTTTATGTTGCATGTAGTTGTATAGTTTAATGGCTTTATTCATCGAGCATCCCTGTCCAGGATCATGATACCAGCAGTAGGGAGCCTCCCATGTAATTTCAGACAGTGTTGGCAGATCCACAGCAAATCGCTCCACGTTGAAAACATGGAGTCCCAGGGCGTCACTAAGAGTTCTGGATTTCTGTAATCCTTTGGCGAATATTTCTGTTTCGTTTTTAATCAACTTGTGTACTTCAGTCTTAATTTCCTCCATGGTGTGTGTTCCCTTTACCCAGGAGCTTAAATTGTTGAAGTTTGCTTCTATCCAGTCGTTTGTTCTGTGGACAGCTTGAGGGGCTTCATATATCACAATGAAATGGCTGATCTTGTTTGTGGACACCACACAAATTTCACGTATGATGTAATCTTTATCATCTGCTGATTTTGAGCATTCACAATCTATAACAAATCGAACCATGGTGATGAAAACCAAACACCAAAACTCAGCAACAAACCAAAGGCAGCTTCACACCAAAGGCATCATATCAACCTGGGGCTAAACGAATCAAGTACCCGGATCTGAGTTTCAGTAAAAAGTGATCACTGCATTTAACAGTAAATGATGAAAAATTCAATGCAAATATTACAGAATCTACTTTATTGCCGTGTTTTTCTTTCATAAACACGTTTATGATATTTGCAGGCCAGTAGCTGTGCTTTATCAAATAGTACTTCAAAATTATACAGTTACTCTTCTTCATACTTTAGCTACCTTGACATTTACTAAATTGGAACACTGATTAACAATAGACATCATTCCTTCATAAGTAAATAAAATTATATTTATATCTATGGATTGTAGATTCGGATAATTGTATGCAAGAAGTACTGACAAGGAAGAGTCTTCAGATCCAACAGAATTATATCTTGTACGCAATCGAATATGTTCGAGTGTCGAAGAAACAAATGGCAACCATTTAAAATTATATTCTGTTACTACAGATACATTTCCTTTCCTAATTGATTCGAATTTTTTTATTTTCTTTGCCACCTCTCAAGCAAATATTTCGAAGTTCCAATTTGAGGCATTTGTTTGCAATGTCACAGATACTAATAATTGCGAGTTTAAGTTCTTCAACATTTATCCTCAAATTACATAAACATCTTGAATATAAAGAAGTCAGTTCTCTGTACCTGAATCTAATTGAAATGGTTTCAATATTATTGATTTTCTTAAGTAAATCAATATGAATCAGAAGGCCGTTGTGCGTGTAATTGATTTCCTTTAATTTAGGGAACCTTATACTCTACCGCCCTTATTTTTGGATCGTCTAGAGGCAGATTTCATTTTGTTTCAAGTGGATACAAAATTGATTCACTCTTCTTAGAGTAAATATATTTCAGAAATGCTGTTAATGGAAATTGGTTCCAGTGACTTCAAATATGTTACATGCTCAAGTAGTATGACGCAACCAGCTAAGTAGTCAGAGTCACAGTTACAACTATATTGAATTTCAGGACGAACATGACAATTAAAACCAACACCGTTTTATAATTATTATATAAAATACTCAAGTTCTTTCTTCAAACAAAAATGATAATATAATCCAGCACCTCGCTCTTCACAAACTTTTGAACATGGAATTTGTTTTAGTGTTCTCAAATCGTCAGGTAATAAATTGTGAACATGGGGTCTCAAAACGTCTATTAGAGCAGTGTTCGTAATATGATTTTGAATCATAATTTCACAATTCCTTTTGACGGAGAGCTAACAAAATCAAATCAAGGGGGAAATGTTCAGTATTCTTTCGATTTTGCATGTTCTTCCAACGCAGTCTTCTTTAATTCTGTTTGTTCGTTAGTTGTCGGTTTTCTCATCGCGGTTTTCCAGAGGTTTTTTTTGTTCGCATATAGGTATTGGATACAGTTTGTCTTCCCTCTCGAGTTTCTCGTTTCATTGAATCACTGTGGTTGGTTTCATAGTTGGTAAGGCGTTGTTTCTGATTAGCATCTCTTGCTGTTCACCAACACCATTTGCACTTTTTATTCCTTCATCTGTTAAATATCCTTGCTGAGCATGTTTGATGATAGATGTAAATGTCATTTTTAAAAAGTTAGGATAGCTTCCGGATTTCTAAACATGTCCTTCTGCAGTAGTCCCACATATTGGTCATCAAAAATTACACACATTACATGTATTCCTTGAAGTCTCAACTCTCTTATACCGTCCTCCACTATCATGCCCACAACGCGAATATGCAACTTATATGATAGTAAGACATAATTATGAATACCAACAACATAATTTTTCATCTCTAACTTCCGGCGTTAAATACCATAATAAAGGTTATATTTTATCCTTTTCTGTTTCTGAAACAAGTATATGCAATTTTACATTTGAAATATGTTTTCCATTTACCACCATGCAAACCTGTTCTTCAGCATAACTGTGAGCATCTGAATTACTTGAGAAAAATGGAAAAGTTCCAGATAGTAAATCTGTTACGTATATAAATTTGCCAGATTTATGATATAAGGTAAGACTATATTTTTGTTAACGCAATGAGAATCGCTGAATTCCAGCTGGTGCAACATCTATTTTTTTTTTTTTTTTTTTTTTACAGTTTCAAAAGGTTTGCTATTTCAAATTTCTGTATTTTCGTCAGTATTTGTAGAGCCGAAACATTACCCTAAGTTCCATTGTATTGGTGAATATTTTGTAAAAGTGGTTGCTCTACGGAGTCAGCGATAACACATCATAAACCTAACAAGGTATAACCAATCTTTTTTCTTAATATTGAAGGCACATTACCAATTGGAAATAAGATCAGCCATAACTGAACGTTAGAACTTGTAAATGTTGGTGTAGCGTCTGTATTTAAAATGAGATTAACTCTAGTGTCATATATAGCATTTTACCTTTTAAAAGTTTTTATTAATTTTAAGTATGTTTTTATTACTTTCCTTTCCTGCTATATATTCGTATATACTTCCATTTTCTAGTAAACCTCCAAGTCTGTCTTCCTGAGATATATTTTTTAAAAAAGTAGTTATTTACTCGATTTGATAAAGTAATATTACAGTAGCAACAAATTGGTGTTTTTTTGTGGACCTAAATACATTTCACATGCTGGGCAGTAAATATATTTTACGACTGATTGTCTGCTGAAGGAAGTGGAAAGTATTAGTCAAGTGATTAAATAATTTCTATACTTGCGACAAAGATTTAAAGTTCCTGATTTAGTTAGATGGGTATTGTTCCGTTTAAAATCACTTGGGAGGAGACATTCACATGGGTTTATAAAATTAACACCAAGTTCGCTGCAATGCGCACTTTACCGACGATTGACGTCACAGATGATTTTCGGAGGTACGAAGACAGTTTATAGGGGGGCCGGTACAGGTTTATTGCGTCGGGGCCAGAAATTTGACTCTACGGCACTGTGTTAGTGGTAGAGTCCGTACAAAGAAAAAAACTGTGTGAAAAAAATATTAATAAATAAACTTGCAACGGTTTACAATTAGAAATAAATTATACACAATTTTATTAAAATATTTTCAATTACCACGAAGTTAATTAAAATTAACACAAATTATTTACACATTGAAAATAAAATAACTTCTAAACAATTTTCAGTCAGAACGAAATTAATTAAAAATTAAGAGAAAATTATTTAGAATAAGTAGAAATAAAACATTCAAAATAAAGTGTCTTCAAAATAACCCTTACTGAAATGGTTTGGAAGAATTATGTACACGTTTTGTAGATAATACAATATCATCTATTCTCCATCTCTTCAAACAATGAACAAATGCTATTATTTACGCTTCTTATTTGATTGTTGCTGGGTTTGTCCTTCGGCCGCTTTCCTTTTACGTTTCTCTATCATTGCTTTTAAGATGTTCACATCATCTCCATTGTCGGTGTTGGAATCTTCAGATCCCATTACACTATCGCAGTGTTTTCTTCGACAAACTACTGATGTTGTGGCGATATCATGAGATAAAGTTGCTTTTGTCAATGTGGCAGGATCGATATGTAGAGCGGCAGGCCCCTGCAAGTTTGCGACGGTTTCCTCTCCCTCTTTTTCGTCAGATGCCCTGGTGGTTTTAGTGGTGTTGTCAACCAAGTTGCTCTGCTTGGCATTCTGGAGAATCTTCTGCTTGCCATTCAGGAAAATGTTCTAGTATTTTATATTTCTTGCCTTCCTTTATTATTGGCGCTTCTGTATTTCTCGAAGTTTCCATATTCTCAGAAATTATTCTCTCGATGATTTTTTTTGTTTCCCCACGTATTTGAATTTGTTGTTCTTACAAGTCTCTTTCCTTGAAATTTCTTCAATAATTTCTTGGCGCTGAACTTCTTTCGTCTGTGGTGTAGAATTGGCGTTTTCTTTTAAGATTTGGGGCTGAAATGTTGAATTGGTATTGTTGCCTGTGATTTCCTCCGTAATTTCTTGATGCTGAGATTCTTTAGGCTGTGATGTAGTATTGCTGACATTCTCTAAAATTTGTGGTTGGACTGTCATAATATTATCCTTTTCTGTATTTTCTTCATGCTGGCATTCTTGTGACTGGCATAGTAGAGTGTATTTCTTGATTTTTAGTCATAATTGTATTTTTCTCTTCTTGATATGAATGAATGAGTATATTATGCTGTTTCATATAGAGTTTTTCTAACTTAATTAGTGATAGACTTTTTTCCTGGATTTCTTGCGTGAGTTTGCTATTCTTTTCATGTAGAAGTTTGTGATATCTTTCGGAAATATTTGGCATGGTGCTTAATTACATTTTAAGGAAGTAATGTGTTTTAGTTAATATTGCTAGTCTCTCTTTTATTTTTTTGGATTGATGGAAAAAATTAGAAATTCTTGAAGGTACTTTGTAGGCATTTTGTATAATTATTATGCTATTAACTTAAAGCTAATTTTGCAACATTAAATAAAAGGAATCTTGCTAAATCTAGCTTTTATTATTATTACTAGAAACCGCACTTTCACCATATAAAGTTCTGAAAAACTGCTTATCTGGAACAAACCACCCATGCATAATTATATTGGATTGCACACTCATTGAAAAGTATCAATCTCTGCATCAATATATTTAATTCTGACTATAAAACCAAAACCAGATAGTTCATTTTCTAATGCTATATTTACATTGCAAACTTGGCTTGAAGCTCTCACCATACTTAAGAATTTCAGTTGATGATAAAAAGTTAACTTACGTTAGTTCGTATGATAGGCTGAGTAAAGTAAGGACCAGAAGTTAATAGTTTAATGTAAGCGCATCATAAAACATCAATTACCACAAGTGGGGTTTCATCATAGTAAGCAGCCTTTTTTCGTCAATTTTAAAGAAGTATCTATTCACATCCTCATAAGGTGTGCCAAGTACAACCTTTTTCCTAAAAAGTACTTTATATTGTTTTTTCCTGTCACAATCCGAATGCAATTTCAAAACTGTAGTCAAAATAAAATGCACAGTTATGTAACGATTGGTCTTTCATTTGTTTGACACCGTTATTTATAAATTCAACTATTTTAACTTTCGCTATTTGGTTTTTCACATGGTTTTATCATCAACAAGTTATTTTAAAGGTGCCATAATACTCATAAATAAATAATAAAATTATACTTTACAATTTATTATGCTCAAATAAAGTTTGCTGGTTCAAGAGTGCACGTTTTCATTGTAGTAAGATTTTAAAATTAATTAACCTCGATTTAATTATAGTTAGTCATTTCCACCTATAATGTAAAACAGGAAGCCCAAAAAAATACTACATACCTACTTAGCAACAAATGGTTTCAATAACTGGGTGGAATAGGCAATTCTGATAACATTTCATGAAAAATAATGCCACATAAAAAAAGAAATATGATCCTAATCAATTCGTTATCTAAACCCAACAGATAGCAACAGTCACTTATTCAACATAACAGTATTTGATTATATTTCCCTCATGCACACATATTCTAGTATTTATACCTCAAAGTTCCATTTATTTTGATTTTACACCAATAATGCTATCTTATGAACTCCATATGTGTTTGGAGTTCTTGGTTCTGTGCCATGGAGTACTTCACAGTCCTACCCTACAAATTTCACTGTGAAAGATCCAGCAGCAATTTTTTGTAAGGGAAAACCTTATCCATTGGTGGCGAAGGCTGAAATTTAATATAAAAAATATTGCTAGCATTTCTCAAATTTATGTAAAGAAAATGTAGAAAATAAACATTGCCAGACCGAAGCAGGTATGAAAAAAAAAATCAACCAATGGTCAATATAGTTTTTCATTTTACCTCTAATTTTTTCAACGTATTCACAATGTTAGTTATTGCACAGACAATATTTAACATGCAGTTTTAGTGATTATTTTTTAAAGGATGACCCAAGAAACGCAGAGTAATTGAAACCAAAATACAGCCTAGTGGAACAAGAGTAAAATATTTTAGCTTTGCACATTATGTTTACATAATTAATCTTGTAACATTTATTATTACCAATGTTTTAACTTTTCAAAAAAAAAAAAAAACAGGTGCTGTATGTCTGGTACCGTATGTATGAAAATGTATGCCTGGGACATCTCAAAGAAGACCTAGAAAATAAGGCATCTGGTTATCGTAGTTAAAAGCAGGTCACCAAAATTATAAGTCAGTGATATAGTAGGGCCACATACCAAAATTGTAAATTTTGAGTCCTGAATGTGCATAATTCGAAACTCACATATCTTTTTGTTGAACAATTCAGGAATTTGCTTTTCAGTTGGAGGAGGCTTCGCACCTGAGAAAGCGAAATTGTTTCCAATTACTAAAGTTGTCAGTCATTTGAAGCAAGTGGAACTAATGATTTTTCCACCAATTCTACTTCAAACATTTTGCACTCAGAAATGACTGCATAAGCGGACATTTTCAAGCCATACTATAAAGCATTCGATAAGGATTTTTGTGTACTTAATCTTTCCACATCTTTATGGGATCACAACATATAAAAATCAAAGCGATATCTATGTATATTTTAGACTAGCAAATTAAATGAGAAAAAAATAAACATTCCTGTAAAGTGCAAGCTAACATATTTAAAATATACTATTTGAGTTCATTTCAAACGGAAAAAAATATTATTTATGCAGTCACAAAATATATTTGAACACTCAATTTTTAAAGTATTTAACTCAAGTTACATGAGTTCAAATTTGAACTTCACTGATATGTACAATCTGAACTTCACTGATACGTTCGCAATGTATCACCTTGTAATGCTTCCTGAAATTCGAACATTGCGGTTCCTGCAATTTTTTCGCCAATTTCAGTGCCTCCAACACCACTGTGGTTTGGTCCAATGTAACCAAAAAAGAACTCCACACCACCCTCCTTCAGTATATCTATCTGAAATCCAACACTAGTTTACTTCCATAACACAAGCAAGGCAGCAAGTGAAACTGATTAAGAAACATAAGTATGTCCGCTGAAAAAAGCATTTGTGTGCTCATCAAAATTTTAATACCCGTCACACTTTTATAAAAGATACTTCACATAGACTCAACATCTACATCTATGTGTGTTTTATACACATCATTGTAATCCTGAGTTCCTGACAACGATGCTTTTGTTTTTCAAGCAATATATAATATGATAATATGCATTTGAAAATCACATATTTCATGATCTCATCCCATCATATAAAATGTCTGGATATCCGGATGCACTTTTTAAAACACATGATTTACAAATGCCACATCACCAGTGATGTCATCATTTTGATGTGTAAATATATACCATACAAATGCGTGGAGACTAACCTCATTTTCAATTATTTGGTTATTTACGAAGAAATTTCACAGTTTTTGTGTCTAGAATGTATTAAATGATATCAACTTGAAGGATGTGAAATTCTTTATATGTAACTATACTGGTAAAAATCAAAGGTTCATTTGGTGAACTGATCCATTGAAAAGCTGCATTATTTTGTAATTTTTTCAGTACTTTAATATTAAAGTAATTACAAAAATCCTCTCATAATCCGCAAGACTTGAACTTTCAAAGGATATTTTGTATTTTTGTGAACACTTCAATTTAAAGGTACAGAAAAAAATCCCATATATTGCAACAGTAGCCTACAACATATCATCCCACCGCATGAAAATGTTGTATATTGTATGCTGCTCTTGAGACCAAAGTTGGTTAGGGTTCCCAACTCCCAGCATGAGGAAACCTGGAGAGTCATTCGTGTATAAAAAAAATCGTCCATGAAATAAATTGTTTAAGCTGTAATTGTAACTCCAGATATTTTGCTTTAATCAGCGTTCTGAACAGTTACTTTTATTTACAACATGTTATTTATTATTGTTTTTTATTTTTAAAAAAATCACTTGAATTTTATTGTTGTTGATATTATATTGGAAGCTTTTGGTACTAAATTTATGACAATTTTTGAAATTATTTAATGATGTTTTCCTTTTCTCCATTTTCTTTCTTTACTGGACGAAATGTGTTCGAATCTCACATAAAACCCACTCTAAAATTACACGGCTTCGTTATTTAAAAATTTTTACATGATAGAACAATGAAGACCGGACTTATTATTGTTAATACAAAATTTAAATTACCATACTCCTGTAAATATTGTTACTTTGACCCTTCGTGGTAAATTCGACAGAAAACATTTAAAAAAAAGTCTAATACGATGTTATAATAAGTATCATAATAGAAATAACCAAACCATCTTATTACAATTTGACAGTCGTGTCTTATATACTTTACAAACGAACATTATACCGTAGTACTGTATTAATAATTAATGATGGTAATAATTTGGAACAAAATTATGAATTTCAATTATTAACAATCGCGTGTAAAGGTAAGATTTTGTTACAAAACGATGATGAATGACTCAAATGCTCTTGACAACTCGTATTCGCTTTGACTTGTTTTGTTTCACAAGGCAACATTGAAAATAATTAAAAAAAAAATGATCACACAGTACTGAACCTTCATAAATCAGGACTGAACATAGTAAGAAAACCATTGGCGATCCCTATATAATGGGTTTTATTTATATTGCACATCAAAAACATAAACACATAACATTAGTTGTGCCATAAACACATAACATTATTATTATAGCATTATTTGGGTAATCAGTAGGCATATAACAAATAAATATACACTCTATAAAGTCAATGAATGATCGCCATAATGAACGGCGAATCGATTATCAACCGAAAAACATTGGTACAGGATTGGCATGGTACATAATATAACCTTTGTATACCTACAAAGGAACCTATTGATCATATGATAAAAACCACGTCGAAAAGAAACATAAAATAATTATCAATAATAAATCCCCTTTAAAACAAATAACCTAAACATATTTAAAGAAATCAAATGGTTCTACTTACATATTGAACTGGAAAACTTTGAAAAGGATTTCAAAATTGGCGTAGCAAGTTTCGGGAGAGCGAGTAGAACTGACTGAGTTTGACTCCAAGTCAGGACTGGATAATCCCCTTTAGGAGATCTGAGTTTAAATAGGGTCCAAAATCGAGGGGCGTGTGCAAAGAAAAACTGAGATATTCCAGGAAACAATAAATTTCAAAAAATACTGTCAGACAATACTGACAGGAGTCATAAATTGTATGGCGCGTTTTCAGAATTAATGTTTAAAATTTGACGGTTCTCAGGCCTTGACAAAATGTCTTGACCAATGAGAATTCGCAAAATTGTACAAAAAGGGCCCCAACGAGGTCAGACCGTCGTACGACTTTGTCTCGGCCAATGATAATTCTAGAAAATGTACTTTTAAGGTCAGACATAGTCTGATTTTGCTAATATTTATCTGACAACTTTGACGTGGGATAATTATTTATATTAAAGTTATTTGACAGTTTTGACGTGGGGTAATTATTTTTATTGATTTTAATTGCATTTATACTGTAACCTTTGATATAAATTAGAAGACCTGTCATCCAAATGTACGTCACTAAATTCAAGGTTTTGTTTGATACGGTATAATGCGACCGTATGATGACGTACGATATGATGACGTGCGGAAAATAATCCTGGAACAATGACGAAATCTACGTCATATGAAGAACGAAAATGTAAACTAATATTTGCAACTTTACCCATGTATGATTTCTAAATAATAGAATCGGATTTATGTCCCTCATAGACCTTGCTACGAAATTCGAAACCTAATTTAGAAATATTTATTACACTATTAAACGGTATTGGCAAAAAATTAGCATATCCATACGCCGAATTACATTTCAAGACATTTAAAAATATAGTTTCCAGTGCAAGATATTTGAATGAAACCATTTTCCTACTTGAAATTACGAATCAAATGCCACTATTTTTACATGAAAAATATTTTTTCTTTAAACCAAAAAACTTTTTTTTTTGTTTAAAAGGGGCTTCGTAAGTACAGTATTAAGACACATTCTTGCAAACGTGTATCTTTTAATGTTTTGTAGATATAACACTCTGATTGACATATCAAGTTTGCCCTCATTTATAAATACGACTACATTGGCAATGAACTAGTGACATATCAAACCATAATGTAAGAATAAAAATTGTAAGGAATGTATTTATTGTGTTATGATACATAGTTAAAAAGAACAGTGTTTCTTCCTTATATTGTTTAAAAAAAGAACTAAATGCAGAAGAATGTGTTTGCTACTCATTTCTGAATCACTGTATGGGTGTTCATCAAAAGAAGAAGCAATTGTTTCGAGATTTTGATACTAATTGATGGAAAACGGGGTCAATCAATAGTAGCAAGATGATAAGAGCTTTCTTCATTGGGTTGATTGGGTTTGCACCGTTGTATGTCTGAGGGATGGTGGTTGACAATTTTTTCTTCCACGGGCGAACTACCTTCCACAGATAGTAATATCTATATGCCTTTTCAGGATGATCGCTAATGTCATCATTTATTTTTAGCCGAGGGGGAATTTAAAAATGAAGACTACTAAATATTGAAAGGCAACCAATTTAATTCAGTTGTCCTAAAGTACGTTATGTTATTCTTTTCACATATTTCTTATAGTGATACTGCAATCTTGGCCGAACATATACTGAAAATAAAAAGTGTTAATTTCTAAATCAAGATTGCAATGATTGTAAACTGTGTCTTTGATTTGAATATTAATAAACGTTTGTTACGGGTACATGCACTTCTAGAAACAAAGCCATTGATGTGTGATTTGATAACAACTCATGATCTCTTCTGCAAGCAAGGTTCCATCATAATACACGTATCACACTATAATTTATTATGGACTCGACGTAAAAGTATGTGTTTTCGGAAATGCCTCAGCACAGCTTCTTTTTCTTCCGGACTCTACGGATTTCTAGAACTTTGTCCCTCCGTCTGTGGCACAGGCGTCGCAAAGTGGCGTCCCTGCAGTCGTTATGGTACATCACCAGAAGCTAGGTCGCCCACCTTTCGGTGACTTTCGCTGTTGTTGATATTTCGAACACATGTCATGTATTTCGAACACATACTGATATGAAATGCTGTGTCGGTGAGTTTCAATTGAAAAACATTGAATGAAGAAAACTTGTAACTATGGTGCATGTTATCTATGATCAGGATTAGTGCATAAAATACTTAAGGTATCATTAAGGAGTATGTGTGGGTCAAGATGAGTTCAACTAAAAATGCAATTTTCGATGATGAAATATAATATAATATACTGGTCAAGCGTTGAAGGTGATTTGCAAAGAAATTGTTTAAACTGGATAATGAACATATTTGGCCGACTAAGCTGTGACTAATTTAACAAACAAAATAATTACAAAATATAATAAGTATATCAGCAAAGTTTACATGCCAACATTATGGATATATTTACCTACAGTTTTTCACATGGGCACACATTTTTCATACGTGATAATGCCATATGTTATACGGCGCCATTTTACATTCCAAATAATTCAACATAGAAATACATAATTGCAATTAATTGGTTTTATTATTCTCAAAATAACAAATACTGATGAAAAGAGAACTGAGGAAATACTTAAAATAAAATTAAACTAGGCTCTTTTTTACCTGTATAACTCACATCAGTACATATAATGGACTTACCAAGAACAGAGCAACGTAGAACTAACTTCTTCTTCTTTTTTTTTTTTATCTCGTGTGTTTCCTTATGTGTTCTGCTTCCGTAGGTGTTTCACAGATCGAAGTGGCGCTTTAGGATAAACCCAATGTTCATACCTGAGTTATGAGTCGTTTATGGAAGCGGAAGTTTAGGGGTCGATAACAATCCCTGAAACATTCCAAAATGGAAAAAAAATGAGAATGAAAGGGGATATAAAATAATGAGCTAATTAAAAAAATTACACAAATATTGTATTAAAATTCGTATTTCTCACTAGAAGGTTTAAAGAGTACTAGTATTATATATCTATGACTGCTTCAGGTCCCTCGATAACTATTTCAGGTGCATTGGGAGGAATTTTCGACCCCTTTTACCGCCCCTAGGTCATTATTATCATCATCACACAAGCTGGCCACAAAATTTCAGGAAACGCCATTCTCCGTATAAAAGAATTTCTTTTATAATTCGGCATGTCTCTGCTGTGTCCTACTACAAGTTATTCTTTTGCACGGTTTCTTTGACTCTGCTTAGATTTCAATATTAGTGAAAAGAAAGTTTCCTCACGAAAATCGGTTTTCGTTAAACAGAGGACCTTAGATGTGAGATCTAAAGGATATCTAGTAACTGTAACTGAATTGATAGTAGGGGTACTTCCTTTTTTGAGGTTTGGGTTGAGGACCTAGAGGACCACGGGCTTCCCTGGCACTCTTCGATCACATTCATTTTTAACAGGCCTTCCACGTGCTCTTGAATTCTTTCGAGTTGCTTTCCGTTAAACGGCCGATTTTTTACACAAATAGGGGCATGATTTACTCGTATTTTCACCGGGCAAAGATCTGTTTCTCCTAAACGTTCATTGAAAACCTCCTTATTCTGCAACAAAACATAAAAAAGTGACTTTTTATTTTCATTTGAAATAGTGGCCTCAGTTAGCAATTTATTTAAACCATTTATTTGATAGTCCGATAAAACATCACTTTTTCCTTCACTTTTTAACTTTTCAAAGCATTCGAAAAAAATTTCATTTTGAACAAATTTATTTTCCACAATGTTTCCCGAAACGTGCACATCACTCTTTTCTACAATGTTTACACAGGGAGCACGCGCGGTGGGTGGTCTGTCACGGAAGGCCGAGGAAAGGATAAGTGGTTTATCTTCTATCTCACAAATCATTTTTTCATTTGCCGTTGAAGGAATGTGAGGTTCGTAATAAGGAAAACATTTACCGGGAACAGAGCCTATAGACCAATTTTTTGAATGAAAGTTTAAGCATATGCCGGTAGCTTCCATGAAAGACCGGCCAAGGATACATTGATAATCAGGACTTAGGCTATCTATAATAAGAAATGTTTCTTTATTCACACCTCCCGGCCAAGTTACAAACAAGCTACATTCTTCGCTAATTTCTGCGGTTCCGTTCGCCGTATTCACCGTGTAATTATTTTTATTGATTTTTATTTCATTTTTTTTCAACAATGTTCTAAATTTAGGCCCTAGAACCGAGTGACTCGCTCCCGAATCTAACAAACAGCGCCACTCAACGTCTAGCATCTTACATAATAACATAGGCCTATTAAACATCGTCGAACCGGTAAGTTTAAACAGTGAGGGTACAATAGCAAACTTTTTATTCCCCGAGCAAGCTTCATTTTCAACCTTATTTTCAGTTACAACTTTAGTTTGAATTTCACTTTTGTATTTTTTGCAGGCCGAAAGAATAGCGTTAACAACATCACCTTGAATTACAGCTTTGGATTCACTTTCATTCATGCTATTTATACCGTCCGACAAAAATTCATTTTCAGTATTATTTTTGAACAAACTTACAGTGGGAACTTCATTTTTACATTTTATGCACACCGGGAAAAAATCACTTGCTACGTTATTTTGTGTCATAGTTTTAGTTTGATTTTTGCACATGCAATCTTTGACTTCTGTTAGAAATTCCTTTTTGGTATCTTTTACAGCCGTAACTTCAGTTTGAAAACTTTTTTCACACTTTTTATTTGTTGAGAAGAGACCGTTTAAAATATTGTTATGAGTTACTATGTCAGTAGGAATCTTACTTTCACATTTATTGGTGGCCGGTAAAGTGTCGTTTTCACTGTTACTTTGGATCGCATTTGCAGTTATAACTTCATTTTTATTTTTTTCTTCTGATGAGAAAGGTTCATTTTTCGTCACAACTTCGATAGGAACTTCGTTTTTGTATTTTTTACATGTCGGTGAAACATCACTTTCAACTTTAGTTTGAGTTACTTTTTTACAGCTTTTTTCCTCCGAACAAAATTTATTTTCAGCCCCTTTTACAGTCACGATTTCAGATTGCATTTTATTTTCGTATTTTTTACCTTCCGATAAAAATTCGTTTTTTGCTTTATTTTGTATTGCAGCTGCAATTTGCACTTCGTTTCTATATTTTTGGTAGGCCGATAGAAAATCATTCCTGGCTTCGTCATGGATCGCAGCTTTAGTTTGAACTTCATTTTTACATTGTTCATTCTTCAATAAAAAATCGCTTTTTGCATCGTTTTGAGTTTCAACTTTAGTCTGAGTTTCATTTTTATACCTTTTTTTATCCGGAGAAAATTTATTTTCAGTTTTATTTTGTGAACTGTTTTTACTCCTTTTTTCCCCCGGAAAAGAACCACTTATGGTACCATTTTGAACTTCAGCTACCGTTTGAGAATTATTTTCACACCTTTTGAACAAGAATTTTTTACAATCTTTTTTATAACCGGTTAATCGAGCAATAGGAAAGTCATCCAAGCGAGAGAATTTATTTTTACAGCACACAGGGGGAACTCGGGAATCAATACAACTTTTTTTTTCATAGTTCTTTAGAGCAGACAATATTTCATAGCGCAGCACAGAATTTTTTTCCTTTTTTAAAACTTTTCGCGCTACGTTTACATCAACTCCCTTTTTGCGTTTATTTGTTAATTCCTGGATTTTTTCATTTATTAAAAATTTATTATTTGGCGACCTATTAACTAAAATATCTGCATAAGTCCGATTAAAACCATAGGTCGCCGTGCTTAGTTTTTTGACTGAGCTGGCGTGGAGGGACCAGAGGGTGCTTGGAAACCGGATTGTTGCTTTTTTAATTGGCTATATTGATGTGCGGCTCTTTTTCCTGGACATGTGTGTTTTCCCGAATAATTTTTTGCGAGACAAAAATAGCACATTCTTTGATTTTTGCATTGATCGAAGGTAGGCCACTCGTTAGTTTGATTGTACGCCACTGGGGGAGCAGCGTTGTTTTCTGCAGATACCGGCGAAATAACATGAATGGAAGGTTGATAATTGTCAATAGCTTCAATTGTGCGCTTAA
>JAQFYR010000038.1:0-19404 GCA_034694985.1 Campodea silvestrii
TAAGTTACCATTGCAAGATTACACTGACTCATTGCTCTCTAATTTCAAAAAGCTTTATACAATATAGATACTTGGATAGATGACCGCAATCAAATTATATGCGACGTTTCTGCAAGTTATATACCGCTGCAATTTGTCTCTCAGAGAAACAACTCTATAAAAACCTAATAGATTTTCATAAAAACTATATGAACCACATAAACAAATAAAAATACCACAATTCCCTGTATTGACAATAAAATTACAACAATTGAGCACCACCCATTCACACGGCAATCAGACAAAAGAAAAACGAACCAGCGTAACTAATCCAACATTGTTTTGTTTCCTCCTTTCATCAGATGTACAGTATATACCCGATCACTAAATAACTGCAATGACTCAAGAGATTGAACCATCATGATCTTTCATTATCTTTATCATGTATGTATAAGGAGCAACTAAGACAGTGAAATATAGACCGTGCAAACACTAGACCTCCCGCATGTATACTTCTACTTTTTCATCGAAGTTAAATTCTCTTCAATTACTTGAGTACTTTTCATGCCCACGACACGAAATGACCCTAAAGGGCATCTGAAACACTAACTGGGCACGAAGAACAACGCAAATATAGAACGATTTTTTGGCATTTAAGTCACTATTTATCCAGTGAAAGGTGTCTGAATGCTAATATATAATCAATGAAATACAGCAATTTTGAAATATTAGCGATAATTATATAACTGTGGTAGAATGAAGACATCAGTAATATTTGTGAATTGTTTTTGCTCATGGACGATGGGATGAGATTTATGACAGAAAGAGGAATAATAATTTATTAGTAGTTGTTGTATCTGACAGAATAAATACATGTATAACCTAATATTTCACCAATAATTGTTCATTTCAAAGTTACAACTAGTTCAATACTGTTCACAAAATGAATAAAAAAATTCCTTATTGTTATTAGGGTGACAAAACTTAACAATGTGAAAAATTCAAACTATGTAAATTATCGGTGTTTCCATTTTTTCATGTCCAAGAGCGCGAACAGTTTCAGATGTATTGTGTGAATAGGTTAGTGCACTGAGAGATGCATATACTGATTTCAGCGAGAAAAGGTCTTCTTGTCGCCCAGCTGGAAATTACTATTACAAACTATTTTTATTTTCAAATTCCAGTTAAGTAAATATTTAAATCAGCATTATTTTACCCCAGTGTGTCATAAACAACCAAAGAGGGAAGCACACCAGGTGTTCAGTTCGGATATTTTTTCAGATATCAGAAATTGTAATGTTTATCTCCATGATCAACACCTCATATAACGTTCTTCTGCAAAAAATCTTTTAGCGAGAAATCCTTCTTCAAAGTTCCATTTTTCCTATGTTGATGCCCATAAGAAACAAATTTGAAACTTTTATATCTCCTATTTCGCTCAAATTTTACAATGAGTTCAAGAATGTATTCTGCATTTAATTATTTTTTCCGTTTTCAAAAATATGACCTATTCTCATAGTTACAAGGTATTGAATACTAATAATAAGGCTGTTAGCATGTATAAATGAAATTTTTCACACCTTGTAACTACTGTATGGCAATAGTTCATGTTTTTGAAAACGGAAAAAATATTTCGATTCAGAATTTTCAGATCATATTCTTGTACTTAACGCAAAATTTGAGTAAAATCAGATACATAAAATTTTCACATATATTTCTCCTTATGCACATTGACATAAGGAAATGGAAATTTGAAAAAGAATTTGCACATGAAAAATTCACGATTCGTCACCAAATGTCATGTTTCTTAAATGTTTTTCCCATGAACTAGGCCAAGTCAAATATTGGAACATAATTGATAAACTCCTCGTTTTTCGCAATTATAGGCACTGGACCTTTCTTCGAACATCGAACTAATAGTGTTACTAATTTTCTTAAGGAGGAATAAAGGTTGTGCATAATTATGTCATAATTCTTCAGAACTCTGAAATAGTATTGGACGCACACGGAGTCATTGGTACTTTGGTAGAGAGCAGAAATATTTTGGTTTGGTATATATAAAAAAAAACAGTCAATATTGCTGTTACGATGTACTGTAAGTTTTCTGATATGTTGAATTTCTTGTTCTAGTGATTATGGAGTTCTTTGAAGATTATCTCGGATCTCTTTAATAAGAAACGAAAACAGATATTTCTTAGGATGTAGAATGATAGCATGAAGCGTCTTGATCTGTTGTCTTCCTGTACTGAGAGGCCCGTGCGGATTCTAGATGATGGTGTTATCTAAAAAGTTAAGTGAGCTGCTTTCTTCGCTTTTCATTGTAAACGTAATTGAAGAGGATTGGTTGTTATAGTAATCATACAAAATAGCAATTCTTCTTTACCATGCTCCCAACAAAATATAAGGTCATTTCTGTATCTGTGCCACTACTTCAATTTTGTAATTCCCTTCCATCAAAGAATTTTAAAAGTTGTCCATGAATGTATTTGCCAAATGCCAATGGAGAAGAAAGAGCCCATCGTCGCACTTTTAGTGCGCCGAGACAACGTCTGGAAAAATACACGTTTCGTAATATTGGTGAAGATCCAAGAAATCTGAAAATGCGAAGACAATAACGAGCTTTATGTAACTGGCGGAACAATGGTGTATCATCAGGGCATCGGGAGTAGCGGTTACCTTAATGAATGCAGATCGTTTGACGTGATTTTCTTTATTGTTTATGGTTTATAAAGGAAATAAGTTATTAATTTTTCTCAACAGCTTCTACTTTTTATAATTATTTTATTATTTTTATTATTACAATGATATTACATAAATAACCGAATAATAATGTGATATTTCTGAGAATTATGAAATTATAAAATTTTATAACATCCCATCTAAGGCTACCTTTATTTTAGAGATCTCAAGTATTTAATGATTTATGAAAATTGAAATAACTTACTGAAGTACCGTTTAGATGAGCTGATTTCTGGGCATATTTCCAGACAGATTTCTGCGTAGCTTTTCTGCCGAGGTTGAGCTCTGTGTAATCAAAGCAAAAAGCCAACTCCGTTCACATGGGCAGATGACAATATGCCGAGATCATCACCCGTCGACAAAAGTTGAAAATTTCAAACCTCGCCAGATTATCTGGACATATTTCTACGGCTACGCTGATTTGCATCTAACAAATGAATAAAAACGTGAATTTACTGCTTTTTGGTTTTAAAAAATGTATTAACAATGAAATCATTGTCGGTTTTCAATAGGAAACAGCTCATATCTCTAAAAAAAAAAATCCTAAAAAAATATGCTCATGTGAACGCAAAAAATATACGTAGATATCCGCGTAGAAATATCCGTATAAATCTGTTCATGTAAACCCGCCTTGATTCTCTAGAAGCGGCAAATTGTTTTGCTTGTTTAATCTTTTCTTTATTTTAGTTCATCTGAAATTTATTACAAGTTAAAACTATAAAGCTATGTCGGTACTAAGATTTCTTAACTTAAGGATGAGTGTGTTAGGAAATCATATATTCAGTATAATCTACTCTTTACGTGAATTAATGTGATGCGATTTATAACACATGGCAGTTCTCTATTTCATTATTCAAGTTTAAATCGAGTAATAAATCTGCAGAGATGATATGCAGTATACTATAATTGCTCTATATTAATGACTCAAAGGTATACCAAAAAGTACATCACTTTATATTTATCATCACTTATTAAAGAAAGCAATATATAAAAACATCTCGGACTAATTTCGACATGCTATGCAATTGCAATTCTTAGAGAAATGGAAGCAATATTCTAAATTATAAAACGGTGTTCATTCAAACTACAGACAAACTATAGTGATTCAAATTAGTCACTCGGACGTTCTGTTACAAAATTAAAAATTACCAGACAAATTACTCATCGTAATCAATTTTCTTTCCATTCAGCTTTTTGGCGGGTATTAATTAATATGAACTTGAAAATATCATTATTGTCTGTTCGTTACGTTATGGGAACTGAATATACATAACTATATAACTATTGCTGCTACCAACGCTACCGAAACTTTGAACAGTGGTTGTTTTTGAGGAAATACTTAAAATACAAAACAATGCGTTAGGCACAACGTAGCACGTTTGTATCTGTATAATACTGGTCTTCCCTTAAAATAAATTCATAGTCACTTTGTTGAATTAACATCGTCCATTCAAATATATAAATGATAAGAATGCAGTAATCGGAAAATTAGGAAATTTATTTAAGAATCCTATGTTTATGTTCGATTATATATACGAATCCGAAGGTGGAGAAAATTAATGCAAAACAAGGTTTTTATTATGTCCATATCCTTTACGTGTAAAGAAAGTAGTCTGGATAGCAGCAAAGTACACTAGAAGAATATATTAGTATAAAGGAACTAAAAAAAAAGTTGCAATAGACATCTTTTCCCAGTAGAAAAGCAATTTTTACTATTGGCAGTATATTAGAAAACGGATCATCAGATGTTGGTGTGAACGCGCAACAGCAAATTCAGCCTAGGTAATATTTTAATGTAAATTTAAAATCATAAGAACACTTAAAATAGTTCAGTAACTTCTGAGCAAGATTTAAATCCGATGAATATTTTTATTTTACATAAAATTTGTATAGTTAGAATTATATTATGTATTTTAATAGCATTTTAATTGAGAAAGAGAACTAATTTTATCAAAGCAAAAAGTTGCAAATGGATGTCTTTATAATATGGTGTAGATAATCATTGCCAAAGAATTATCTCAGCAAATTCCTCCTGTAGTATAAATAATACAGCAGCAGCAGTGTTTACGATGGAATTTGAAAGCTTCCTTAAATTAATACAGTTTCTTGTCACCGCGTTGTCAGATTTGTGAAAATTGCATTTCTTCGATTAATTGAAATATACTATTATTTTATTGATTTTATCTCTAAGAATAATAGAACCTACAACCAATCATATAACTCAGAATTCACAACATAATTAATTTCCACAGTACCTGACGTAAAAGTTTACATAAAAATAAATAAATAAACTTCAGATCCTCAAAATTTTGGGAAAATCTAAATTAGAAATTTACTACACTCAGATTGTATATTTCAGAAATTTTCATGTATATTCACTACTAGTACGTCCTACTTTAATATTATAATTTTCAATAAATGTGTGGATAATAAAATCAGATACATGTGCCAGTATTATATAATTATGTTTCCTAAACTACGCTTTCTACTTTTGATTCGTTAGTAGCCAACCCAACTATCAGTAACTTTACCCTCGTCCGTTAAATTAACTCAATAACTAATAATAATAATAACTAATAGAATACAAAATATACCAATAACTTAATTTGCTACAGCAGAACAATATAAAATTACATTAAAAGCAACTATAAATGGCGCTATTAATCAATTTATTTGAAAATAACAGTTAAAAAGCCGTTGTCATTTAATATCCCTTAATGAGAACAGACTGTGATGTAATACTATTTTAAATGCTATCTGCACCCATCGACACATATTATATATGCCATCAATCCGACTCATTAGCAAACTTTGTAAAGTGTAATTGAATATAAAACTTCTCTAATTAAAATAATTACCCTACGGCAAGGATAGGTTTGGAACAAAAGAAATTTTTAGTCACTTGTTGAACATTCACATATAAGTTGAAAACCGTTGATTGAAGCGAGGTTGACGACAAGAAAAAAGGCTGTTGCTAGTGGCAATATTTAAGTTTCCGAAAAATTAACATACCTTCAAACACCAGAACATATGTATAACGCCCTTTTAATGCATTTTTTGCCGCGATATATACATATAAAGATTATTTCTGGAATAAACACAGCTTGTATTTGTTTTACACTTTTAGTAATATTATGCATACATTGTCGTGATAGAATTCTATGCTATTAAAGAATATTTGTTCGCCAATACTTAATTTTGCAATCTTGTTCGTGCTTTTACAAATGTTTAACACGTTATCTGCGTTTTCTGACAGGAGAAATTATGTATTTTAAAACTACCGTAAAGCCGCCTTTTTTTTTTGCTTTTTTTTTTATCACACATTCATGGCAATCAACTTGCGTAAAAAATATTTTCATTTGTTAAGAAGAATTTTTGAACTTCATAAAATGGCAAAATTTTAATGTAAATATTATACACTTATTTTCAAAATATTATTCTTCATTTTCAAATTAAAGTAAACATTTTATAAATCCATTACCGGGTACTTTCTCGTTTATTACTATCTCCCTTAATATCAATTTCAAAGGTCAGAAAACCATAACGCAATCTATCGGGCACCCATAGTTGTTGATTTTCTAATTTGAACTCATCAAAGGTGACTGAAACCATGAATAATAAATGTGAGAAAAACTTAAAACAAGTAACTCAACGGGGGATTCCCTAAGCACGATTTCTTACACAATTTTCCTTCCTCCGTTTTAAGTAGACAACATTTAGTTTCTCTAAGCTACAATGAACTCAAAGAATGAAATGAAAGATGAATCTGAATCAGAAGGGATGAAATAGTTGAATCTTCAACCACTTGACTTCGTTCTTTCTAGGAAGACGAAGCTTTATTCAATGCAGTTTGTGGCATCCGGTTTTATGCATTCGCATTGTTTATTTCTAACAGGAAATATACATACAAGACTTGCTTGTGATGAAGTGTGAGGAGATTTTGAAATAGCTTATTATACTAAATTTAGTATTGTTTGGACATAATGTTTTTCTCACTTGGTGCAGGAAAGATTCGTTTGTGCAAGATTCTATGAAGGTTTTTTTCGTTAACAATTGGTTTTTGAAAGTCTGTGTATATTGTAGCCTACAGTATATATATAATATTCGAAATATTTGTAAATTTAAAAATGGTCTATTAAATGTGGACTTTATCGGTGTTTTGTAATGAATTTTAATGTTTCAATTGTTTTATTTAAGATGTTTCAAAAAGTAGGAGACTTTTGTTAATTGATAAAATGGTTAATTTGTTAAGTTATCCAGAAATTTCTGTACTTTAGGTTATTCGGAAAAGAAGATTAATGTATGTAGCAAATACTGTTATTTATACTTTTTTAAATTACATAAAATTAACGAATCAATTTTAAATAAGATAAGGTATTTCTTTAATCAGATGTGAATATTTTTTTCGCGTTCATCCCATTTTTTTTTTTATCTGAACTACAGATTTGGAAAATTTATGCGTTCAACTCAAATCGATTAAGAGTATAATTGCTCAAATTGGACATTTCATAAATTCTTAAACTATAATTATAATGTGCACCTCTAGCAAACGTTATACGTGTTTAAAAGCAAAAGTACTCGAACTGCGGAAGAGATAAAATCAGTTTAAAATTTAAAACAAATATTAAAATAGGTGCTCCATCTTATCTTATCAGATATTTTTGTCAAATCGTGAGCGCCCAGAACAAAGAAACATAACCAGTAAATATTGTCAATGTAACTTGATCGAAATTCCCCATACCCACAAGACATTGATTGAAGAAAAGATTGATCGCTTTAGATATAGATCAAGTAAAAAGAAACTTTCTAAATAATTCAAAAATACAATAATAACTATAGCTCTGAATTTGACATTAGGTAGTCAACAATATCTACAGTGAGAGGACAGAATCTTCAAATTGAAACCATCAATCGTCGTGGGTGGGAAATTTGTCTTTTTTCATTGTGAGTTGGCAAGTGAATGTCATTTGTGATCCTTTTGCATATTTCACCTAAGATGACAGTTTGGTATTTACAATTCAACTTTAAACAACATCGGAAATGTCCTTCACGCTTAGTCGGCATGAAGCTTTATTTAAATTTATTAATCATTTAAAACCAACTTTTACCGCAATCATGTTGAGGTATTACTGGTTTTATTTCATTCCATTTCTTAGGTTTTGAAATGTTGAATGATTGTGTTCTTTCATTCTTGTAACTGTTGCAGTGGTTATTAATATACTTCTCTCTTTCAATAATAATGACTAGGAAAAGAATGTTAATAGTAAGTTATTCAAGTAGACAAGTGATAATTACTGTCATTCAATCGTGGCTTTCTCAAGAATGTTTTTCTTCGTATGCTGTTATTGGCGGTATTCAATATTTTGTGTTATAAAAGAAGTGTTTTTATTAATCTGGAACCAAAGTATATTAAGGCTGATGCAATTTTAGTTTATTAAATACATGTATTGCTTCAGATGAGTTGTACAATAGTGTGCTCAAATGAAAAATTGGTGAAAAAGAAGAAAAAACGAAGACGTTATAAAGTTGTTTCATCACTTCTAAAGCAGTTTGATATATTTCTCAGAGAAAAATATGTTTTACAAGGGAAAAAGCTATTAATTGTAATGAATATGGTTTTTGGTAGGAATGATGTAATTTGATTTTCGTTTACAACAGTATAATTATATCTTTAGAGTATATACCGAGGAACTAGAAATTCGAATGATTATTAATTCGTAAATAAAGTTTTTAAGCTAAAGCTGTAATTTTTTTAATTTTGAAGTACATAGAAATGCTTTTGTCAAAAAAATTATTCCAACGTTTAGTATGTTCCAAAATATAATTTGACGTTTATGAAACACAAATTAAGTTACAATATTATTTTAGATCGGTTATAAATATAGCATACATTTGTCTGTAATAGCTTACTAGGTAAGAAAGAATCGTGGCGGCCTTTATACTACCGTGATTATTTACATTTTTTCCGTGGTAAAATAGTTTTAGTTAATATGAAAGTCTAATTTATATGTTAATTTAATTAGGAAAGAAACTACATTTAAATAGGAAGATTTAAAACTCAATTGGTCTATCAATACTACAGGTGTTTGTGAAGATTTATTATAAATAGAAGAACAATAAGCTTCAATCAAGATGTAGGAAACTATGTCATATCATCATAATTATTAAAGTGTTTGGTATATGATACCCATTACAAAAAAAGATACTTACCTATTTCTGTAGCTACCATAAAATAAATAAACAGTCTGTTAATTTTGAAAATACTTCAGGGCGTAATGAAAATAAAATAAATAATACTGTTGATAGTTTTCATTTCTAATGATAATAATCACTCCCAACGTAAAGTAAAATGTGTCTATCATAGTTTCGTTGAAATGCCTGCGGAAAAGGACAAAACTCTAATTGGATTGATATTCCGCCCTTACTAGTTCCGGATTTACAAGTATTCTTGAACGTCAGAGAAAGAGACATTTCAATGCTATATTTAGACCAGAAATAAAATAACAGTAGAATTTGCAATGGTCTATTTCAAAGGGTTATAATGATCATTAATATTTTTCAATATTCTATGGAACCATTATAAAAATAAATAAAATTTAACAGCCAATTACAATTTCAAATATTAGTTTCCAGAAGCCTAACGTTGTAGGTGTCATTATGATAAAGGTTTTACGGAATAACAACGTTCAAAAGTATTTAAATTCAATATTTCACTGCAAAACATACAGCTTGATCACTTGAAATATTTACAAGAATAAACATTTCAAGTGATCAAGCTGTGTGTTTTGCAGTGAAATATATTGAATTTATATACTTTTGAACGTTCTTACCCCGTAAAACCTTTATCATAATTACAATTTAATTCACTACTTACATAAAATGTGTAATTATTTTTTAAGTGCAATAATAGTGCTAACTACAGAAATAATGAACAAAATATGGAATAAAAATACAAACATTTTAAAATTCTATATTTAGATGCGAAAACATAATGTAGATTCCAATCATTCCATTGCTTTAATTATTACCTCAATCTCTCACTTTTCAACAGAATCGTTCTTTCAAATCGTGTAGTATATCATAATTATGTCAACGAAAGGTAATGCAGTACTGGTTTTTTCTTCTTTTTCGTGTGAAAATCTTAAGATTATACAATGATAATAATAAAAAAAGAGGTAGTATCAATTCATATACAATAGTGTTGGAAAGATTACTCTACTGATCTCAACAAATTTTTAACACTGTTTTTATGAAACAAAAGTGGGTTAATTATGGTACGAGGATTGTGAGAAGGATTTATTAATATAGGTTTTTGTAGTTGGTGTTTTTGTTTCTGGAGAATTAAATTTTCGGGGATATAATTATAATTACTAATTTAATTATTTATGTCGCAAAATGAAATGCTGAATTATTATTAATCATCCCAATAAATTTGTCTTTCCATAAACGTATAGGAATTTATTTTCATTTAAATAGTATTCTGCTATTCAAATTTGTTGATATGTTCTTTACTAAAAGTTTTTTTTTATTTACCATCAACTGTCGCTATATATAAAATTGTTACTGCATAGTAGCAAATGAGATCGAAAGTAATACAATTAAGCATTATTACGTGGTTTTAGCTTAAAATATGAATCATAAAATAAAACTCCAAACTTAAAACATTAAATTGATAATTTAAATAAAACATCCTACCTTTAAAGATACAGTAGAACGTATTACAAGCGCAGTCACTAACAAAAACCACAAAACTGACAATAATCGTTTCCGAACCATTGTTCACACACAAGAACACAAAAAAATTATTTGTCCCAAATAAAGAAAGAACTATCCATGACTAAAAACAACTTGTAACTTGCCCATTCACAGAAAAAGCACCACTACATGTCGTATTTTCACCCGTTGAGAGTTTCAGCACTGCTCGTGTTCGATCCACTCACTCAAGTTTCCCGCGGTAGAATGAAGGCGGCAGACTGACAGCCAATGTGAGAGATTCAAGTCGATGAGACAACATGGAAAAAAGTTATAATTAATTTCAATCGCTACTGAATCAGCGCTTATTCTCTTCTACTCAAAAACAATTTACTCATTATATGATGGAGCAATATTTTCTTAGTTGAATGAAGGTTGTTTAAACATATCACTTTTGATTGGGGATTGAAAATAGAAGGATTTCTTTAATTCGTGATTCTATATGGCAGATTATATGTTATATTTTACTCCACCCTTTCGTTATTTTATTTAATGGTTTTGCTTTTAGTGACATTAGAGGAATGAAGTGTATTTAATACATTTTATTAGATATTTGGTTTCGATATAGTTGATAAAGTAAATATAAAATGCAATTTATCAAATAACTTAATTACTTCTCACCTACATTATGCCAGACCAAAACTGAAGATATTGAATGAAACACAGTTTTGAAAAGTATCGAAATATGTCAAATCTCAAAAGAATTCTTTTACTTTAATTAAATCTACGTAGTCGTCGAGAGTTAGTGTTAGTGTAAAATTAATGTAAATCAGTTTATTTATTTATATTTTCACAGTTTTGTAATGAGGAGAGCGATTAAAGAATTCTAGCTGAAACGTTTTGTTGTGAACTATTATTCACGCCATAACAGTATATTTTATGTGGGTTTATAGTTGTATGGATGACGCATTCCTTTTATGTGTAGTGTGTATTGCAAAAATATTCGCAAACCATATGAACACCACAATTAATCTACTACTGATCCTACTGTACGTCGATAGCAAGTATATACTTTTAAATTACTGCAACACATGAAGATTTTCTGCTTCTCCTCAACAACATTCGAGTTACATATGACTTCCCTTTCAAAATTGACATTACAAATAAATAAATCTTAAGAAATATCATAGAGTACTTGATTTTCAGATTACCTTTCAGATTATCTTTGACAATTTACGAACTAATGCTTTTAGCCATATCTACCATTAAAAAAAGTATTAATATTCTTTTAAAAATCAACAAAAGCTTTGAGTGTATTAATTTAATAATGACAGATGGCCGGTTCAGCGCAGTGGAAATCCTTGTAAAGCAGTACTTTCATTGGATCTCTTTTTTCGTTCTGCGGATACATACTTACGATGTTACGAATGCATAATTAAATGTAAGACACTTCAGTTAATAATATAAAACTTGGAGTTTGGGACTTCCCCCAGTGTTATAAAAAATAACAGAAAGAAACAGGAAAAACGGGGTGGGAACAACAAAATGCTTCAAAAATAGAACCAATACATGAATACAGCGTATTTTTGCCTGAAAACCTAAAACAGTTGGATCTCGTTCCGGTTGGATTTTTTTGTAGTTTCTGAAAATAACCTATTTTTTCTTTCTAGAACTCCTCTTTGGCAAAGTCGTATCAATGGCCTTTCCGTACTAATAGTGCCATTTGGTAGTTACCACACACCATTTTCAGAATGTGAATTCTCCTTTTCACTTTTTTCTAAAATTTGAAAATTCGGTCAAAAACGACAAGCCGGATAAAAATATACGTAAAAAGTAATTACTAGCATGTATATTTTAATTTTAAATTAACATATTATATACATTATGTTATCTTATCATATAACATCAGATCATAAATGAGTACATAATTATAATAATGAATCATAAGAAAAACGTAAATCAGACGTTGTAAAATATATTTTACCATCGTGAAATGTAAGAACTAACATGCAAGGTCCAAATGCATACTAAAATGCATATGCAAACCTGTAGAGGATAAATTTATATATAGTCTTTTGTTTTACAAATAGCATAATTAGGTTTGTAAATGAATAGCCAATCACTTTCTCCTGGTTATTAATAAATTACTTTCACGTTAATATCATTACCGTTCAAAATGAAAAGAACAGCACGTTTGTATTCAGATAATGATAAAAACACTGGATATGTACAATAGTTGCAAAACAACCATTTTCATTTGTTTGTTACAAGAAAGGAAACAGATATGAAACTGATGATGTATTGATAACTGATGAAACGGACTAAATAAAACACACATTTCATAATAACATGGATCACTTTTCAGTTTTCAAAGACGTAATGCGAATATTATTATACACAGTTCTATAAGAATGTCAATAACAAGAAGCCGTCACAGTTCATCTCAAATTTATTACATCTAACTTGTGCAATAAAAGTAGTGATGACACTTTGAATGAATTCTTGCGCCCTTAGTGATGAAAAGAAGATGAAAAAAATTGTACTTCAAGTCTTCAACTTCAACCTTGTTTTAATATTTTTATTTACAGTACCCAGCTATGATAGCAAATCAGTTACAAATCTGTAAGAAACGTTAGCATGTTAGTACAACTTTCTTACTGAAAATTCTGATTTTTTTTTCTTTTCAAAATTATAATGTTATGAAACATAATACTGTAAATAATACCAGGAAGGCATACCTTCCTGATAATACCCAATACACAGAATACATTGTCAATGAAACATCGTCAACACTGGGTATTATTAACTTTTGACTTCATTAAAATTGTATCTATGAAACAGAAAGTGCTTCATATTATGTTACAGTCTTTGACGTAATGGACAAAAATGCTATTTTTTTTTATCAATTGTGTCAAATATTGTAGCATACTAACAGTAAAGTTTTTTGTAATAAATAACAACATGTTACTTATACGGTAATTCTCTAACTTGAAAATTCTTTACATGCACAATACACAAGCTCCTGTTTGAAATATTTGCAGGTGAAAAATTAACAAAATCACTAAAATTTAATTGCAACATTGCGAAAGCAAAACCACCCTTGCATAGCTAAAAATTCTTATGAGCACTAACAATAAGGCTAAAAAAACTCTTGGTACATTTTAAGAATATGAATTACTGCTGTATTAATGCCGCCAGTGGTATTTAGTATTCGAAATAAGTAACTGCAAAGATATTCGTGAAGTAGTTATGATTACTGCTGTTGGTCCTTATTGCAGTATACTGTATACTTTCTTTTAAAATGTTCTTACTCCTTAGCAATGTAAAATAATCAGAAAGCATTTTCTTAAAGGTTGCAAAATAATTGTGAAGTTCTATAAATTGCTTTTACTATAGAACATTTCTCTTTTGGTTATGCCGATGAGCTTCCTATTGGAAGTCAGTTTCCATTTGAAAGTAAATTCCATTATATTGTAGTAAAATTGTCATATTTTTTTCAACGTTTCCGGGGGTGTTTAAGGACATTTTCTGCTTCTCTACCAGATGATGAGCCCAAAACTGTGGATTTCAGTGACGCGTTTCTCCCTTGTAGAGACAGTAAATTTGTAATACACAATATATTTTCTTATTCCTGTTATAGTATTTCTGAATCAGAAAAAGTAACAGGAACCCAAGAATAACTGGGTTATTTTCATTTTTGAATTAAATATTGAATCTCAGCACACTATTACGCCCGTTTGAGCTATCCTTCGGGCAACTTGCTCCCCACACTGGGCAATTTTTTTTGCTCTTCGTGGGGCAAATACTGTAACTGCATTTAGTTCTCTGAACGGAAAAAATATATAGACTAATGCGAGATATAAAGAATAATGGTATTAATGGAGAAAGAAATAAACTCTAAAAAAATATACATGAAAACCACTCGAAAATTCCATATTTTGCACTAAAAGACCCAAACATATACGCTGCTTGACTTGGTTGGGAAATTTTCTTATGTGTGTATTCAGTATTTTTACACGTGCGAGCGGCTGGATCCACGCAGTCTGTATTAGCTATATATTATGTACAGGTGAATAGACCTACAATTGGAAATATTTTCTATCACCTACTACGCATCATCCGTAATGTTAATAATAATAATATAATGTGATCAGAATATAAAAAAATATGAAGAAGTGAAATAAATAATCTTTGATGTTCATTATTTGACTTATTTATTTTGTGTGTTACAATGCTTCTTCTTAAAACATTATTATTCTAATAATAAAATGTTTAATAATATATTTCAAAATTGTGATATAATTTTACTGATTAAACTAAAGTAATTTTAACTTAAAAATTCCTTTGGGATTTCGGAATATCAATGCAATATATTCTGCAGTCTCTCGTCAGAGATTTTTTGCATCCCAGACAGACACAACCTCGCCTCAATATTCTATTTAAAGATATAAATTTCCATAATATTTTATAATATTATAAACTCCTCTTCACTTAGAATATAATGAACGTTGAACAAGTTATCAAAAGAGGGAAGCTGAAAGCAGAGTATTTCAACAATAGTTATCTAAAATTGACTCTTCCAACTCATTCAGGTTAGTTACTAACGTTACAGTGAAGATATATTCAAGTAGACAGCAAAATGTAATGTTTCCGTAGTAGCTAGTTACTAAGTGCCGCAGACACGAAATTTTTTCGTCTAGTACATAAGCTTGAAGCAACTCACAACATTTGATATTAATACATTTATTGAAAAATTTGTGAAGGAGATTTTCATATTTGTTTTCTTTTAATTAAAGTCAGAAATCGGGCTTATCGGGGACAGAATCGGGCACAATTTCTTCCGGGGACTGTTTTCAAAACTTGCTGCTGAAGAATGGTCTCCTTGTTTTAATGTTTCTTTATTGTCTTGAGAAACAAATGAAAATAGGTATTTAGAAGTACACATTGGAAAAATATACTGCGTCTTTACTATTCAAATTCCTTTTTTGGCTTCATTTTGATTACATTATAGCATTTTGCTATATTTAATTTCCTTACAAGTATTTGTTTGTTAACAGATTATAGAAAATGTAATGCTCTGTCTTCATGTCCACGAAAAAACTATAGTTCCTTTGAATAGCATAATAATGCGTTCATTTATTATTAGCAAGTTCTTTCTAAGAAAAATGCTATCTGTATCACTTTGATTAAACCAATCTCTTTTCAAAATAGTAAATCAAACAGCTGGATTTAAGCCAATTATATGGTGACAAACTTTTATTGAGGATCCAAATTTTTACAACATAGCCTTAGCAGTCCAACGATTTAGATATTAATGGAAATTACTTCTAAATTAATACAATGCTGCTTATCATAATTTCGTTTTTAATCCGTACAATTTCGCATCAAATTTAAAAGAACAAATGGCTTTGTGGTTTTCGGAATATTTTTTGACAATGTTTTCCCTTTCTTCAAAATAAATGTAAATGTAAACAAGTCAGTCGTTTAGGTCGTTCATAAATTAACTAGAAATTCATACTTTTACCAGTTGCAATATAAATGTACAGAAAGCCATCCATATTTGAGAAAGTCAGGCTCACGTTCAGAAATTACACTAACTGGTAAATCTCAATTTCCATAGTTCTTCCAAATTCTTCTCTATTATATTCTAATAATTTATTAATATAAAAATTGTGAATAAAACCAATCATTTCTAAAAATTATTTAAGAATTTCATGTTAATACTATTTTCGTGGTAAATCACCAGTAGCTTCGGCCTTTGGTGCATCGGAATGCCAACTAATATTTTCGTAATCTTTCTAACAAACCATACTTTTTGAACATAAGACAAAGCTAGACTGAAAGTTATGAATAGATCTGAATCTGTCGTACATATCCTTAAATAAAAGTTATCGTGAGTGCAATTATCCGCTAAGTAAAAAATCCAATTTTTATTGGGCTGCTGAACCTATTCAATTTATTTTGCATCACGAATTCCTTGTCAAGGCTAATGGTAAATATTTACGATTGCTTCTCATTTACTCTTGAGGGTTTGAAACATTAAATATTATTGGTTAGTAAGTAGCTTTATGATTAATTCTTTCTCCTGCTAATTAAGAAATGATTTAAGAGGCCAGTTTTCGTTAGATGAGATATCTTATTTCAAGATCTTAAAAGTTAGGAAATGGAGAATTTGAGTTCCTTTCAGAGGTGCCATTATACTTATTTTAGCAGGATTTATGTAAATTATGTTTTAAAACTATATTGAAACTACAATTTACGATGGAAGTAAAAATAACACTAATGTGATGTTAAGTGATTTTGAATAATTAATGACGTTTCTATTCAGTTGGTAAGATCATGTAATTAACTATGTTGAATTGTTTTATCGTCAATTATCTTTCACTTAAAATACTTCAACTGATTTCGTTATCACTTTAAAGACAACACCCTCTCTAAATAAAAGAAAGAATAAGAGAAGGGTAAAAGTTGTAGAAAAGTCGTGGAAGAACTAATTTTGTCCAAACTGATATTTTTCTAAACGAAACATTGATGTGTGAAAACATGCTAAAGTAAATTAAATTTGTTTCATTTGATAAAAACAAAAAAAACGAATTTTTCTTCCGGCACTTTTCCAATTGTCTACAAAAACGTAATTTTTCAATGTATTACGTGAATTTCGTAAAAAAGCATGAGATTGAAAAAGCGGAAGGAACGCCAAAATATATCGCAGTAGTCATTTTTGAATACGAGGTAAATCCAGCAGTTAATTAAAGTGATAAATTTTATGTGTTGTTTCACTTGTTTCTTAATACTTCATCACGACTAACATTTAAAAGAAGGAAATTATGCCATTTGAAATTATTCGGTAAAAAGTTATGTAATCAAAATTTGAACAATAATATAAATTGACAATATTTAAATTTCGTAAATTTGTCTTAATTTTAATCCATGTTAGTGGAATACCAAATAAACTGTTTTTTTCTGACAACTAATATGTTATAAAATAAAAGTGTTAACTTTACCAACTATAATTAAATAAATAAAAGAGAATTTCATTTCAACAACAAAAAAAACTTGGTAAGTCATTATTGTTAACCGCAAAATAGTAATGCCATTATAATAGAGATACATTGTAAACCTATAGTCCTTTAACTACTGAACCCAGTTGTAATAAAAATCCGACTTAACTTGCGCTATATACACTTCGAAACTTATTGAAATTTACTTAAAATACATATCGTTCAGGGGCGTCTTAAGATATTTTGGGGCCAGGGGCTACGTTTCACTACGGGGGCCCCTACATCTTTATCAATAATGTAGTATAATTTTTTATATATATATATTTTTGCTCCGAAATCGGTAATTTTATAAGTGGTGTGAAGACTAATAGTGTTGTTTAATTTGAACTGCAATGCCAAAACAGGAGAAAAATATGTCCGATCGAAGCGAGAGCAAAAATTGGAATGTTATTTTTAAGGAATTTGAAGAGAAATTGTGCAAGTTTTTTTTTATTATTATAAAATTTTACTTTTTATTCTTCTGCTTGGGGCCCCTAAATTTGGTGGCCCGGGCAGCCAACTCCCTCGTAAGTCGGGCCTGATATTATTAGATTGACGTTGTAACATAACTTACAGTATACTTACGTTATGTCATTTCTCATAGCTAAATGTAGTCAATCGTTTTGACGTCGTGGGCGAAACTTTAAATCAGTGCCCTCTCTCCATCAGTTAACAAAATATTATGCTGATTTTGTCAATTTGACGCATTTTACACAGCCATCTGCCAAAGGCTCCCTTGGTAAGGGCTCGCCCCCTCTGACCCGGTTCTGATAACATGTATTTAACAATATGATAAATTCAACTTAATCAATGATTGCTGTTTCAACGAGAGTTTCCAGCATGACCTTCTCGTCTGACGCAAAAAAATTAGTTCATTTTCAGATAATACGAAAATTTATTATCTCTTTAGTAATAACTTCAATATTTTAAAACCGTACTACAAAATATTTTTATTAAAAAATGTAAAAATCAGGTTGCAAGGTCAATATAATATTTTTGTACATTTGCAAATGTCATGACTCCCAAATAAGTCAACTATTCGTAGATATAATTCAAGGATTCGAAAATCGATCAATTTAATAGAAGTAAATGGAAAAACTAATGCATTGTCTCTTCCGGACTCTGAATAAGTATTACAAATTCTCACGAAACACAAGGAGCTAAAATTATAAACAAGCAAGGTTTTTTTACGTTTGAAGTGAAAGGGATTAATAAGAAAGATTTTACTTACAAGTAACCAACAATAAGTATATTACTGTGTTCATGTTTAATAATATTGTGTGTATCACATGAGAATTTATATGGTACTATTGATGCTTAATTCTTACAATAAACTATGAATACACTGTACAGTCACTCAATAAGCATGTAATTAGGTAATTAAGATTAAAGAAAACCAATGAATTTGCATAAAAAAGACTCTTTTTCAAAATAGGGAGTTGTCATCAACGCGGGAGAAATTTCTAGTTCATGAGTCTTTAGTAGGCCTATACATTACATTATATATACGGATGTGCCGAAAAATGATTATGTCGAATAGTAATTCATTTTCTGAATACCGAATGCTGACGTTATTTTATCGAACAACGAATACCGAATAGCAAGACGAATAGAAAATTTGTCGAAAACAGAATAATCGACACCGGGTAATACCAAATACCATTTTTGAAATAATATACGCTACGAGACAGTTTAGGCCCTAATTTTACTTCAGCCAGGTAACTGATGAACACTGAAAAGCAGTTTCAGAACCTATTTACCGGAATTTATACCTTATGTAAGCTTCATACCTAGGTAGTCAGATGTAAGTCAGCAACACAAGTAGTGTTTGAATGCAGATAATAAAGCGGGGTGCGTTAAACCAAATAAATAAATAAATACCCGGAACATGTATATTCAGTGGCGTAGGCGTACCCACGAGGGGAGGGCTTACAGGTGTTAAACCTCTCTTTGG
>JAQFYR010000039.1:0-19299 GCA_034694985.1 Campodea silvestrii
AAAATAAACCCGGACGTCCCCGGACAGAGGAAAAACCAGGACATGTCCGGGAAAACCCGGACGTCTGGTCACCCTAAATGTGAAGTCCTAATTTGAGAAAGTCCTTTGAAAATATATTTATAGAATGCGGGAATTATTTATTGTATAATGAACTTTCAAGTACTTCAACTTGGATGGAAGCATCCACGAACATCCTCCTCGAACACCTTATTTTTTATTATTTTAAGTAAAGGCATTATTTTTAAGTAAAGCGTTAAAACCCACATTGAATCTTCATTATGGTTTTGTGTTCGTCCTAACGTTTCCTGGTGAAAACGACTCTTGTAGTCACAAATCAGCAATTACCCAGCTTGAGGGTATTCAACCCGACAAAGAAGAATGTATTATATAATACATTGAAATTTTTGGTGTCACCAATAAAGAAGAACATATTCTTTCCACAGCAAGGATCATCAACCAGAGTCAGATATCAGATGAACTATTCCAAGTGTCTTTATGCAAGACTCCTTCACGCCAGGTTACCGAGAACTGCTGCCAATCATATTGCGCTACTTTAATCACATGATCAAGATACGGTGTATCGTAGGAGACGACGTCGAATCTGAACATTCAGCTTAACAAAACCAATATAAGTAATCATTCATGAAGCGCTAGCAAAAACTGAGAATTTGCAAAAATAGGTAAGTGACATTTACTCCGATAGTTCTTAAATATCCATGTTTGCCAGGATATTGTGAACCATTAACATGGAAACAGAATAATACTATATGTTGCCTGTAAATATAGACCACTTGAAATAATTTAATGTGATTATTTAAATGGTAAAATAAGTAAAGAATTCTACACCAGATATTTATAAATTGAATGTATTTTCACAGGTAGCCTTTACTTCTAAATCTAAAATATGTTTATTTAAGGTAACCAATTTTTTTACAAAACTAGTCACTTTATTTCATAAATGTAGTATTAAAAGAAATACTCAAAACTTCACAAAATTCAGGGAGGTTTCAACTGCATATGTGGTATGCCTTTCATTAAATAACTTTGTTGAGCATAAGTTTTGCAGTCAAGATGTCTTCACCATCGCACGGGGACACCCTGACAGAAACCCGGACTTAATGACTTGAGATCATGACTAGAAAAAAAAAATGACTTTTTCATATAAGATAATGTTCACTTTTACACCTTTATAATACACTTTCGTTTCCCTCAAATTTCACTTTTTTCAGTAAGGATAATTTCATCTAGCTTACAGATATCAATAAGAGCTTGTTTATCCCAAATATTCTCCATTTATGATTTTTCAAAAAATCGAGATTACCGTAATTATCCATTTCACACGAGACCATCACTAGGGTATTCAGGAAGTGGATACGACCGAGCCCAGTGTCCTCAGGGTTTCACCCGTTCTAGTTCTGACAGCTGACCTCCTTTTACATTTACTATGGTCTATGATTTGATACACTAACTACTGGAAATCGATGACATGTCACATCGTCATGTAGCGTACTTGTGGCGTTTTGCGAAGCAAAAATAATTATATATTACCATTTCTTGGTATTACCATTTAATAATAAATATGCTGTCACTAGGGTAATTGCAATAATACATTTATTTATTACCTAGTAAAATAACGTTAGAAATTGGCAACAACTAAATAGATTTCCAGTGATTTCAATTCTGTAATGTTAGGTCATAACGATTATTTTCAATCAAGCTTAAGAATTGCCCTTATTGAAGAGTGAGGTTTTCGTTGTACACAGGTTATACTGGTTGTAATTCTATTATATTAGTGCTAAATGCATCTGTGTATTGTAAAGCAGTAGCAGCTATTATTTTTTTTATGGTTTAATAGATTCGCCTAGATATATTGATTTGTAAATGGTATCAATTAATATTAACTTTTATGACGGAAAATTTAAGATCTCAAGTAAACGAAATACCTATATCCATCAAATAAAAAATATTTAGAAGCAAGCGATATTGCTTCAACAGTGGTGAATGTTTTCGAACATAAGGAGACTAAATAACTTGAATAATAAAAAAAATAATTCAATGAAATGTAAAGGCGGTTTGCTCGTAAAGATGCAAACAACACCAAAACTATTTGTTTCAGTCTTTTTCCGAATGGTGAAGAATGATACCTAACGCTGTGTATGATGTAGGAAGCTACAAGTTAATGTGAAGTATTAATAAGTAGATATATATGGATATACAAATTAACAAGGGGTTTTTGTTCTCCATTATCAAGACACCACTTTCACAGTCCATTATCAAGACACCACTTTCACAGTCCATTATCAAGACACCACTTTCACAATTAATTCCATAAATTTACATCTTTCATATAGGTATTGCTTTTTACCGCCTGGTGCTTATTGTATTTTCGTGGTTCAAAAAATATGCGTTAATGTAACAATTTTTTGCGTGCAATATAATTAATAGCGATTAGTATGAAGCGTGTGTGTCAAAATTCTTTACAGACTACACGGATTTTTAAAATAAAACATATTTGGAAAATATATAACAGGTATTTTTTGTTACATGCTGGGATCAAAGGTTTTTAGACTAATTATAGGGTGCTGATACCAAATTTTGCCGGTCCAAAGCACGGATATGCGTCTGATTTGTGGTATACGCGAAATTAACAGTGGATACAGCGAAATGAAAGTCAAACGTCGAAAACATCATTGATACAAGTCGGGATGAAGTGTTTCTATACTAATTGTAGTGAACTAGCACAGAATTTCACTGATCTTGTAATTTCGCAAATGCATAATTCAAGCGGTATCCGCGAAATAAAATGGCGATTAAACGGGGAAATAACGTTATTTTCAATATTGTACTGTTATAAGATGGAATCCAGTATTTCTAAACTACTTTTATGATGCTGACTGTGAATTTCGGTGATACAAATCTCGTAAATGCCTCTTTCGCGTGGAGTAAATGAAATCGAAATGACTGCAGAGACGAAACCGCGAAATTAAATCAAATTTCCAATATTGTATGGTAATAGGGCGGAATTCTGGGTTTACGTTTTAAGCTAATTTGGTTATGCTGATTTCAAACTGATTTCGATGATCCCAAGTCACAAGATAACTCCATTGCGCGATAGAAGTGAAATCAAAATGGTCGATACCGAAAACCATGTTTCAGATATTTTACTGTTACCATATGGGATCAAATGTTTTAGGCTAAGTTTGGGATCCTGATTTCGAATTTCGCTAATTCAAATCCGTTAAGAATCTTTAAAATCAAAATAGCTGTAGTCTATAATTTGCAATTTGTATTATTTCATTGATACAAGATGGGAATGATATCAAGTAATTTTTGGATGAGTCTTTCAAATATTCAGTAGTTCGATCTGTAGAACGTGTCTTCCTTATCACAAAGTAAAACAAACAAAAAATGGTTGAAATGAATAGAAAAAAAAATATTGTGTGTTCATAGACTCCCCTAATGTAAAAGCTGACGAATCACTTCCAACCATAGGCGTGCGCAGGATATTTTGTTAGGGTGTGCCAAGGGCAAACGATTTCGGTTATTAGACTTATTACCATCATTATTTTAAATGTGATATCACACTACTGAAAATCGTCCAACAGAAAAATAAGTGCTTGATATCCTTAAAAATTATGGTTTGGATAAATTGTGTTTATACAGTTAATAGATCTTTTGTGAAAAAAATATAAATAAAAAATAAAGAAAGAAAAATACATAAAATATATATATAGGCCATACCTTTAACTGCTTGAATAAAATTGCCGAAATTACTTGATTTACAGTTATAGAATATCCAAAATTGATACAATTATTAAATGGCAGAAGCAAAAATTAATGTTACGTTGATTTCAAATTCTATACAGAAGATGACGTCTTCTCACCCTCAGTTGGTGGAATTAATAGAAATTCTACGTTCATGTCATCGTGATACACGATGACATGAATGTAGAATTTTTTTAACACAGAATATGCAGTTTTAATGGGATGTTTAAGGATTTTTTCCACACAATTATCTATTTTCCTCTTTTTTCTTTCTCATAAACATTTTAATTTCACTGTTGAGTTTAAACCCTAAGAATATCCCTCTTCCGGCCCTGCAGTGATGACGCTAACTCTGCTCAATATACAGAAGTGTAAGATTATTATAGACATTGTTGCAACATTTCACTTTTTAGTTTCTTTTTTTTAATATTTAGAAACTTTGTAAAGACCTTTCACGTGGGCCCTTTGCAACCTGAACGACAGGTATATACATCTCCATTCAGATTAGAGCATAAGATAACGATCTGATTTTCTCAGCCTAATTAAACCGTTCTCTAGTCATTTTTGTGATGTCAGAACTATAGCCCTAGGAACTGAATTGTTCCTAGGTCGAAGTAATCTAATTTCGGTTTGTAACTCATCTACTGTGCTACACTTCAAAGTTTAAACTTATTGAAATAATAAATAAATTACCATCCCTACGTAATGAACGTATATCAATTCTTGGATTGATATACGTTCATTCCCTAATACATTAATTACATTATACATTAATATTACATTACATTATATTATACATTACATTATACATTAATATACATTAATTGATATACGTTCATAACGTATATCAATGTTCAAGAACTCTATATTCTCATTGTAGTTCGAAGTTTCATTTGCACATCTTTTAAACAATACGTAATAAACCTCTCTTATTTGATGTGGTGTTCTCTGTGAACAACGTTATAGTAGACGTCCATTACTCCGTTTTTATAGGATGCGCCAATATATCATTTTCTTTAAAAAAAAATCACAGTATCGTTAAAAACGGACGCAAAACATTATTGATCTTCCTAGAAATAGTTTTTTACATTGTTTATAGTAAGTACAGATCCGGGCATCCGGCTTTTGTAGGTTTCTCCAGACTATCAGCATTAGTTGCATAACGCAGTGCAATAAGTGCATCATACACCGAAAAAAAGCATTTGTCAATAATACCAATATATTTGTTATTTCAACAAAAATTATTTGTAGATATAGGGCAGACAAATGTCTTTGTTGGAATAGCAAATCTGAATTTGTTGCAGTTTATTTGTACGTTTTACAAATAATATTTGTTGCATTGAACAATAATTTATTTGTAGATAGAGCAAATACATGATTTGTAATATAATTATTTGTTACGGAAGCTAACAGTTATTTGTTGCGGAAGCAAATAATTATTTGTTATAATTGCAAAGACAAATTTGTTGTAATTACTAATATATAGGCTTCGTAGGGTTGCCAGTAATTGCATATTATTGTTTTTGCATGTTAGATAGCATTATTCAACAATTATTTAAATCATCGAATATTCCAGAGATTGGATAATTAATCCTTATTTTCATCCAACCGAATATTTGTCATTTCAGAGTCGAATATTTTATATTATATAAATTAAGTCGAATATTCGGTATTTACCAACCGAATTTTTTCTTTTCTGCAAATTCAATAATAGGTCTACTAATCGAATTTTCGAGAGACGAGATAACCACAATTTTTATCCGATTGAGTACTCGGCATTTCATGATCGAATTTGCACATTAATTAATAAAATTGAACATTCTGAACTTTGACTAGTGATACCGTCGATCGAGCCGATCTTTAACCAATGATCGAGATTGAGTGCCTTAGATCGAATGAACATCTTGAAACAATCCAGAACGAGATCGGATCGACTTTTCGAACATTCCGATCTCGATAATATTTCAGATCGGATCGACGGTATCCCTAACTTCGACCGAATATTCGACGTTTTGTGATCAAATTTTCGGTATTTGCCCGAATATTTGATGTAAAAGGATCGATCTTTCAGTATTTTGCGAAGGAGTATTGAAGATTTTCACTTCTAAGAGAACATTTCTGTATTAGGTCTATACAGTAATTTTCAACAAATATTGGATATTTATTATCTTCGAATATTTTTATATGGAAATTACACAAAGTCAAACTGTACCATTGTAGTTTTGAGCTAATGTTTCTTTTTTTGTTAGTGCTTTTTCACAAACAGTAAAAAAATTTATTAACAGCAGAAAGTATTATAGAAAAATTTATTTAGTCTAGAAAAGAAAATATAGTAGGCTTATTGGATATCTGGAATATGACAAATAAATTATGAACTGTATAGCCTACTGTGTTATTAGAAGTTTTTAGTTTCACAGCAATTTCTTCTCTTTAATTATTTTTTTAGAAGTACTGTGCAGAATGTAATTTTAGAAGTACTGTGCAGTCTTTTTTATACATTTTTTTAGATGCTTAGAAATTTTAATGAAGATCTAAAAAATTAAGGAACACACTGTATAGAAAATTGACATAGTATCTTGTAAAAAAAAGGTGATAAAGCTGGCCTACAATAGAAATTGGTGTGTGCAATTTATTTGAAATCACATTGTGACATTGTCTTTTTAATACTTTTATAATTGTAGTATAGTAGTCTTAACTGAAACCCACAACAGTCCAGAACTGATGCTACATTATTAGGCATTTAACGTGAAAGTAGATTTTGTTGTCGAAACTTCAAAGCCAAAGTTTTAAATTTTCTTTTTCAACGTGATGTCATATAATTTCTTACAATAATATCATAGGCCCAATATCAAACTAGTTGAAAACTTAATTAACATTCATGTTTTAACATAAAATATGCAAGAAAAGTTACAGCTTTGACTTTGGATATACTGATATGACCTTATACCAGCATATTATTGAGATTTTGATGTGTTTCTTTTCAATGTTGGGCAAACAAAACTTTATGACTTTGATGTGTCTGCAACTTTATTTATTAAAAATACGACAAAAGGATGACAACTAGAAAACAATAATTCTCCCATCTTTCATTTCTTGGATTTATCCATTTCATTATCCAGTGGTACAGAAATGGTCTTCCAGTTCACTACGACCCTCCACACTGCTGACATTCAATGCTTTCTCTTCAGATAAAGTGTTCTTTACTTATTTAGGCCTATATAATGGCATGTATATTGAACAATAATTTATTTTGGATTTGCTGATGATTTTAATTAGGCCTATGAAATTAATAAAGTACTTAAGTCAAAAATATTCAAAACAGAAAAGGTTCAAACCATTTGTTACAATTTATATTTATATTGCTGCCTAAATTTCCATTTTAAAAGTAATGTGTTCAAAAATATAATGATAGGGCCTAGGCCTATATTCTGAAACTGCAGTGTATTGTGGACAAATGGAATTGTGTAGACATACTCAGCTGTTTAACATGATATGCTACATTGAGTATGAAATAATCAAATCACTGCTGTGGTTGTAAGCCGTTTTCGCAAGGTATCATTAAAAAAAATGCATAAGTGCGAGAAAAAGGAAGCGAGAAAATTTAGCATGAAAAAACTAATAACGAGTCAAATGAGAAAAAAATGTGCCACTGGCTAACCTGGTTCTAAGAAAAAAAGCTAACACATAGCAATGATTTAGAGCGAATTAGTGTACTCATCCTATATCTTGATAAGAAATGTAGAAGGCTGGGCCTATAGAAAAAACATACCTAAAGCCAAACAGAGAAGTGTGAAAACGAAGGCATCTCATGTTATAAATTACAAAAAAGTAACGATATAAAAAATTAAAATATAATTGTTTAGTGTATTCCGTAAAAATGTAATATTCGATAAAAAAAAAACGTTTTGGAAAAAAAAGTAAAATCCCAGGTCTATTCGAATAAAAATGTAATACGGTATTCGGATTAAAATTTAAAATTGGGAAAGAAATGTAAAATTTTAAAGACAAAAAAGTAGATCTAAGAATTCGAAAAAAATGTTATCGTCTATGGGTATTCATTAAAAAAACGAACAATATTCGGGAAAATCGCGAAATTCGGAAAAACGTAAAATTCGGGAAAAAACGGAAAAATCGATATAAAAAAGTAGACCTAGGTCCAACAATTTGAAAGGAAATGTAATTATCCATGCGGGCATTCGAAAAATAAAACAAATATTCGGGAAAATCGCGAAATTCGAAAAAACGTAAAATTCGGGAAAAAACGTAAAATTCGGGAAAAAACGTAAAATTCGGGAAAAAACGTAAAATTCGGGAAAAAACGCAAAATTCGGGATAAATAAGTATAAAAATGTAGGCCTTGGTTCAACAATTTGAAAGGAAATGTAATACTCCATGCTGGCATTCGGAAAAAAGAGAAATAATCGGGAAAAAACAAGTATTCCGGAAAAAATCAATATTCGGAAAAATGTAAAATCCCCCCCCCCCCCCAAAAAAGTATTATTCTGAAAAAACGCAAACGATTGCAGCAGAAAAAGTGTAACTAAACGAAAACATCGGAAGAAATCGGTGGGAAAAATGCAAATAATTTTTGTACAGCCAACAAAAAAAGTGTAGGCTTAGGAGAAAAATGTAGCCTACTTTAACCTGGTTCGAACAGTCTATCATGAAATATAACCCTATATAATGTATAATCAGGAAAGTTTTGTAAAATATAACGCAGGTATCGGCTAGTTATCACGAAAAGAAAGAAGAAAATATTAGCAAGAAGAAAATTCGGTACAAGAAATTGTAACACAATACTAGTTTTCTACAAAAATACAAAAAAAATATTGCTAAGAAAAACATAACGGATCAGAACTAGCTACCGAAGAATTATTTCCTATAAACGAAAGAGTAACGTGGCAGAGAAAAATGCTGCACAAGTAAAAGAAACACATGGCAAAAAAATGTAGCCTAGTCACATAAAATATAGGTGAAAAAAGTGCCATAAAAACTGCACTGTTACAATCATGAAAATAGTAAGAAAAAAGCAATGAAATTTACCATGTACCGTACTTGTAAGCCTATGTCGTTTTGAGATGTGTATATCATAATGCCGTGTGGAACTAAATGAAACGGATTGTTTTAAATAGCAAAAATGGGACACAAAAGGATTGTATCTTTTTAATATATATTGATTTATATAATTATCTGAAAGCTATGTTGTAACAGTTCCACAAGGTGATGGGACCACGCTACCGTACTCATTTTCCACTCTGGCAGCGAAACTCCGCTCCACTCGAGCTCCTACTCCAGCTTTGAAGTGGTGTGATATTTTGCATGTGATTGTCAAGTGAAGTACTCTACTCGATTTAGCCTCGGAGTGGAGTTTAGTGATATATTTGAATTGGTGCAAGTGCGCTGTGTGAGTGGAGTGATTTTGAAGAAAAAAAATGTTAAATTGTTTGAAACTTTGATTGGAAGATAACCCACATGAATGTAATGATGAATTTTTATTTATGTGTTTGCGTAAATAAGAATTGGTTCGTATAATATGCATCAAACTTGATACGGTGTACTCTATTCTGCATTAGGAGTGGAGTGAGAGAGGAGGAAGTTTTGTACTTCAGACTGGAGTGGTTATTTTCTGTCTGAACTTGGTGTGGAGTGAATGTGGATTTCTCTCATGATTGAGCCTGGAGTGGGAGAGGAGTGCTATATTTGAGCTCCTGCTGGAGTGGAGTTGGATTGGAATGGCACCGAAAACGGACAAGTCCCACCTTTCGTTCCACTTCCACTTGTCATAAGTATGGTCACTCACTACGTCGGATTGAAATTTTCTTCACAATAGAATTAAATAGGACATATTTTATTCCATTCGGATATGGTTTGCGCTTTTCTAAAAAGGAATACTTGATATAATTATTGTTTGTTTTCAGTCCGATCCGACGTAGTGGCCAAACTCAGTACTGGCATTCAATCTAGCAGATTGAATCACAATGTATGCCGAATACTGTAGACTGATCATAGCCTACAACAGAAGAGAAATACATAGAACTGCCTACTTCAATCTTCTCCATCAATGGCACTTCTTTAGGTATCACATCAGAAACACAATATTCTGATGACAGAATTCTTTTGAATTAAAACAACACAGCTTTTATTTCATTTAAAAATAACGTCGTAAAAATACAGGAAGCGCAAAGCTCTGACTGTTCAGTGTTCACATTCATATTCTTTAAATGATTTAGCTTACCAATCACATAACATTCAACAGAGTACCGCGTATCCTCAAACCACACAATTTACGAATAGCAGAGAAATGATTTGGTCCACTCTGTTTTTATTATTTATTTTTAAAATGACTGTGGTGAGCTTGCTTCTGGTATTAACCCCTTAACCAATGGTGCAAGTAATTGCGACGTGGCTGCCCCTACAGCGTACAATTAAATCTTATTTTTAAAATTAGGCCTACGGAGAAAATAAATATTAATTTTTTTTCCGTTGAACCATAATATAATATACGGTAGGCTACATCGTTGGAATCATCATGAGGCGTGCTTCCCAAAAATGTATTTTTTTTGCGTGACTTATAAAAATAAATAAAAAAAACTTACTCTCACTACGCTCGACAAACACCCAAAAGTAGCGTTCATCGAACTACATTTGTTCAACATTCTCGCGGAGGCATTTCTGTGCATATAGAAACGAGTTGTACTCAACCAACACGATGTGAAATAGACTTTTGAAGTAATGACACTCCAGGTCGACCAAATCACAAAAATTACGATAGTGACCCTGATTTCGGCGATCCCAAATTGAGTTCGGTCAACACAGCGAAAGATGTAATTTTTCGTTCAAACCAGTTACGGGGTTGAAATGAAAAAAGAAAAGTCATTAAAAAGTATTCAACAATTTCACTTTACATTCAATTGATAAAAGTGTTATTTTTGATAATAAGTAGACTGTGACTAATTACACATTCAAAATGAGTTTACTGGTAACCCTGTGTACACAGAACATACTATTCCTTAATCCCTTAACTGCTTTTAAGGAGAAGGGTTAGTGTTTGAAAATTACATCGCTCCTGGAGTTCAATGAACTCAACAAGGGTCGCAGAAATCGTTCGTCGAATTTTATATCTATGCTTTCGTTGGCTGTGGGTCAGGAAAATCTTTATTTTTGATGTCATACCCTGTAGCAGTGCGCTATGACTTGCAACATACGTCGCAGAAAGCCCGCCACGACTGCATACATATCTTGGTGTAAAAAAAAAAAAAAAAAAAAAAACTTGAAACGTAATAAAACCCGTACATCTCAACGGAATTGAACGATTTACACGGCATTTTCCTCGACTGTTTCTGGTCTTCGAAATAGTTTTTGTTTCATTACGATCGAATAATTGGTTCCAGAGCTACCGTCCAAAAACAAATTATTTTGAGCGACGGACGAGAATAATCATGAAAATAATCATGTATTCATGTTTATCTTAATGTCGAGATTATGGATCAGAATGAGAAATGACCATATTGTATCAAAAAAGGTGTGGCTCATTTGGAATAGGCTATTGAAAAAAACTCAGAATTTACATACGTCGAACAACTCATTTATATAACGTACCGTATCCCTACTAGTATAAGAAATTACAACCTAGTTTCAGTCTCCATACGCTTTCTGCATTTATATAAAAAAACAATATGGATCAGTTCAAAATCCTTTAAGAAACTAAAAAACTGCCCATTTTATTTAAAAAGCTTAGTTAGTAGACCCTGGCCTACGTTATCACAGTTCGCTTGCAAACCTCTTGATACTTCGGGAACCACTGTTGCTTCCCTCGTACAATCAAGAAGGAAGCGACAGTGGCTCCCGAAGTATCAAGTAGTTTGCAAGCGAACTAACGTTACCATAACAGCGAACTAGCCTAATATATGAAATATCCTATTGTAGACACAAAATAAGTAACTTGCAAAATTAACCTGGAACAATATAAACTGACAAAAGCATTGCAAATGATCTAAAACATGTAAAATATCGTGCACACTTCGAACAAGAAAAGTCAGGAAACAATAATGCTCGTAGGCTTAGTCTGTGCTCATCCATCACATAGCCTACATGTGCGAACTTGTCCCTTATGTGAAACATCGTTTTTGGAGTTTCATTTTACATCTCGGACAGAGTTAAAGCAAACGCACATCGTTTTCCAGGTTTCGCACAGGAAGAGTAACGTGCAAGGGGCGAAATCGGAGTGAAAAAGAGGGAGATCGCAGTTAGGAAAGATTTGATGCATTTCTCTTCGCTTCTCGAAGGAACAAACTACTTAGGCCCAGGCCTAGGGAAGTCCAGTAGGCTAGTCCACATCTACCGAAGTCGTCTCTAGACGATATCAGTATCAGGTGTCCCCTCATAAGTTATGGGCAGTAATCGCCAAATACAAACTATTTTAAATGGCAATTAGGATATTAAACGTTACATACTTTAGAACAGTAACAGAGCTACTGCATCTTCCTGTACTCAGAACACTGAAGCAAGTCTGAACACAGACAAGTTAAAGTTTGTTTAGAAAAATTACAGGGATAGAAATCATTTATTAAGATAACCAAACACACGCATATTTCCTTCAAACTAATCTCTTATTTACATGCAGAGAGGTGTGAAATATGCTTGTGTAAGACTAAAATTCTCACCTATTTTTAAAGAAAACATAATTTTCTGATGAATTTCGATGTTGATGACGACTCCGTGAGCAGTACATTGCTCACTGGAATTCAATCGCGCACTTTTAAATAAAATACTAGATGCTATTTCAATATAAAATCTTAATTTCAAATGAAGATTTCGTCTAAGATTAAAGATAAGAAGGAAAAATTAGGGAAACAAAAATAACGACACTTCTCACGGAATTCAAGATGGCCGTGATCGCGTCCTTTGTTGATTTCAGTATTTGTACATTTAACAAATATATTTTAACAAATCACGAAATTTGTTATTTTAACAATGTTTTTTAATACCAAATTTGTCCGTATAACAAATACTTTCCAACATATATGCATTTGTGGTTTTAGCAAAGTGAAAAATCACGAATTTGCGATTTTAACAAATGTGATTAACAGGATTAACAAATAACGGTGTAACAAATAATGTATTTGTTATTTTGACAAATGCTTTTTTTCGGTGTAGGCGTTGTTCCTGTTAGACATCTATCAATTGGGCATTCTTCCATTGCTTCTCTTTTCCTTTTGCAGCACTTCAGATTATACATACTTCCTGTTGGACAGTCGTCCGATTATACCCTCTTCTGGTTATATATTTTTCAGATTATACATTATTCCGATTAGACCTTTGTCAGTTATACCCACATCCAATTGGGCATTCAGGAATTGGGCGCTATTGTAGCGACCCGGGGAGTTGTTGCAGTTGGTTGAAAAGAACAAAACCGAGTTGTAAATCTTGTACTTTTAGAAAGAAAATCAGCCTTGTATGCCTATTTTTTTTACCGTGCCTTCCATATGGCCTTTAAGCATATTATAGTAATGTAGCAAATCTGTTATATATGCCTTTTTTCTTTCCTTGTATTTTCTATTCATTAAAGAAGCTATAAATCGGTTATCAGTAATACCATCGCATTAGTCTGTAATATACCTTTCACATTTCAGTGCACTGAAGATAGACACTGTTCTGATGAAGGTGAAGGTTATCATATTTGCAATCTCAAATTCAATGAGTGTGTTGAGGTAAGATTACAATCATGACTGTGGTAGGGATGTTCACGAGACGAGACCAGTCTCGACTAAGTCGAGCGGCTCGCTCGACTTTCGAGACCGAGACTGACTTATTCAAAGTCGAGACGAGACTTGAATACCGAGCCGCCCATCTCGCTCGACTTTTTGTAGTACCGTGTTGTAATTAGTACTGATTTCCATTAATAGTATTTTTGTGCTGCATTTTTTTTCATCAAACACTCCCAGTAATTAGTAATTGAAGCGCACTAATTGTCGCAACATTTAGGATCAATGTAAACTGTGAAATTATCTAAAGTAGTCTGACACTTTTTCTGGCACAATACAGCATATAAATAGATTAAAATATGGATTTAAAAAAATCTGTGTAATATATACATAAAAATGTCTTATACATAAGAATAATATTATAAGTTACGCATTTTATTAATCTGGTATAATTATAACAAACATGATAGGTAGGTAGTTCAGCCATACTAAATTTAAATCCGGATAAGTATTGTTGTACTATGAGATAATGCGTAGTAAAGGAATGTTGATTTTATCAATTCCGTACGTTGCATAAACCGATGGTGAAAAATCTTCTTGTAATTCCATATCATATTTAATTCACCCTAATTTTTGACAGTACAAGATGACAGTTGACACTTTGTACTCTGTTTCCACAATCCTCTCTAGTGTTGCGTACTGAAATTCGAATAAAACATCAAAAAACAAATAAATAACGTTATAATAATACAGGTATTTTTTGGAAATAGACTTTTTTTAAAACCTACCGAATTTTATTCCGTTTAAGTAATATTATTCTGCTAGATATTTTGCGGTAGCATAATGTCAAATTATTTTACAATGACTTCCTCAAAATTCTGCTAGACTTAACCTAATTATACTGGACCTGACAACTCTAAGTTTTTTGAAAGTATTTATAGACTGTTTACGATAGAAAATGCGATGATTCCCCGCTCTAAACGAGCCGCTCGACGTTTTTAGACGAGCCGCTCGTATGTCGAGCCGCTCGACTGTCTTGACATTAGACAAGATCCAGACCGAGATTTTGTAAGTCGAAACGAGACGACGAGACCGGGATTTGTGCAGCAAAATCGAGAGGAGACCGAGACTCACCAAGTCGAGACGAGCCGCTCGCTCGTGAACATCCCTAGCACTGTGGTATACAGGTCAATTGCTTTTCAAACCGTAAGCATTCAAATTTAACAGAATTCACTGGAAACAATTTCATTTGTAAATGATTTACATTAAAGTCATTGGAGTTGTCTACAAAATAGTGAAATACATGTAAAATCTAAAATGATGTCCTTCATTCTGATTATTGAAGTTTATCTATTACAGATTGAACATTCTGTATTGTGCCAATAACAAAATATGTATATTTTTAAAATCATCTGGTACTTTATATCTGACGAAGGACGTACAGTATACGAAATGGGTAACATTTCATACACCATCTTCCATATGACATTTATATTTCGAAAGTGGCGATTATATCTGTCTCGAAATGGTGGTGAACTCAAAATTCACATTTGCACAATATTTTCAATTTGGATTACTGCTATTTAATAGAGAGGGTGTATTTTTTAATCACAAATAATTTGAGATCCATTCAGGATATGCTATAACTATTGAGGTTCAGCAAGTGATCTACATTTTTTCATTTGGATTTGTTTGATGTTATTTAAACTTACGAATGTTTCTGACGTATACATGACAATAAGCACTACATTGTTTAGATATAGCGGTTGGAGAAACGTAAATAGAAACCATTATTCTCATTAACGTTTTTTGTTTTCCAAAAAAACCGTTATAATATGAGACTTGTCGAAACAGCTTGAGACAACTCTTTTTCACTCGATTCTGCATGTTAGCATCTAGTGAGTTGTTCAAAGAAATGTATCACCGAAGTTGACTGTCAAGCAACAAAATAATGTGATCTTGTTTGAACAGGTAATAAAAGTATTCAACATCACCAAAACATCTGACATTGTAAATTGTTCCTTTTATATTACACTCAGCGGCGGATTTACCCAGAAGCGTAAGAAGCGCTAGCTTGGGGCTCCAGAAATCAGGGGGCTGAGGAGGGCCCCAAATCTGGGAAAGTATTAAGAGATTTTCGTCGATGAAAGTTCTATTTTTACAAAAACAAAATAAAAAAATACGCGCTGCAATTATTATTATTTTTATTTTCGTTTTATAATAAATGAATACTAAATGTGATATGCGACGTTTTGAACATTGAAATTTCCCAGAGATCATGTGTACAGCGAAATATTGAAATGTTCAAAGTGTTTTTTGATACGAGTTTCGATGAGAAGTCGGCAAATAGTTGTATCAATAAGTTAAACAGTATACGTTCAAGAATGACATCGAGCAAAATCAACTTCAAGATGAGATTGGTCAGTTTTTAGCTTTTGCCAAGGAAGAAAATGTTACAAACCCTTCTGACATGTATAAACTGATTCAAAATAGCTTAAAATCAACGTTTCCTAATACAGAAACCATATTTTTAATTTTTTCTTACCATGCCGATCAGTAACGCAAGTGGCGAACGTTCGTTTTCAGTTTTTAAGAGGGTGAAATGTTTTTATAGAAATAATTATGTTGTCTTAAAATAAAACAAGTAATTTATCCCTGTTGTTTATCGAAAACGATATTAGTAAAAGTTTAGATTACAGCGATATTATTGCATCATTTACAGTTTTGACAGAAGAAAAGCTGTTTAAAATAAATCACTATCATAACTTAATAAGTGTAGCGTAGCCTACAACTAACTAAGTCAATTATAATTTAGTTTTATGTTTCTTATTTATGAAGTTAAAAACGTACCGTTGTGTGATCTTGATTATTGCGCCAAAATGTAACATTTGTTGCAGTTTGAGTTAGTGTTTTTTTTTTCTTTTAGAAATTGTATGCTTCATTGAGTAGCAAAGGGGGGTTAACCCTCCCCCCTTGAGAAATTTAAAAAGGAAAATTAAGAATGAAAAGGATAAAAGGGAGATTTAAAAAAATGCGAAAAATCTTGTAAAAATCGATTAAAAATTGGGGATTTCTTTCTAAATAAGTAAAAAAAAATCTATACTTTTCCGGGGCCTTCCTAAAATCGGGTTAAAACTGCGTATATTTTAATGTAAAACTTACAAATTTCCGCCATTGCTCCGCTTGAGCACATTTTTCACTACAATTTTTTTTTTACTTTTGTGGTCGATTCCCACCCCCTCCCTACTGGAAATCCTAGCTACGCGCTTGGTATGTTTTATTTTCTATCTACAATACTACAAATGCTACAAGCAAATCCTGTTGTGAAGTTGTGTACTGCATCTATTACCACAGAGTTAAAAGTTTGTTACAGAAATGTGTATTTATCGCCATGAAATATAAATTATCAGTTTGTCATTAAAATACCCGAAGAAGTAAAGAGTCTAGTGTATTACACTATTACTTTATTTCATACTAAAATCGTCTGGTGAGGAGAGGATGAGAGGTGTCATTTAACATATTTTTATGATACCAGAAGGGGATTTTGAAGATCCGTTTGGGGCCTCGAAAACCCTACATCAGCTCCTGATTACACTAGAGGTGATGAATCAGTTCAAGTGTCAAAATTCGTGCATATAATATTATATTAATAACACAATAAGCACTGCTTCATCATTTGAACACATAACATCATTTCTAAAGTTGTATGTGCATGTTGCAAACATGGATTAAAACTGCTGAGCAGGGACAGATGAATGTTAGTTTACAAATTCATTTATAAGGCATTTATGATACGCACCCTGCAATGCGCGCTAATGAATCATGGTTACGTGGATTTCTGTAACATGCTGTGATCACGGTTACACCGGAGTGTTACAAGTGGTGCCTTAGGATACACGGACTGCTTATACAAATACGTAGTAATTCTAATTAGTCTATATTTGTGACTGTCAATATAAAATCTTCTTAAGATCATTTGAATTTACAAAGTGCAATGGCATTTTCAGAAAGCACGATATTGAATTCAAACATACTATTATCTTTCAATGTACATTTTGCTGACAATTCCGCAAGTAGTTTTGCTTTATTATATTTAAACATTTTATTTGTACTTCCAACTTTTTAACAATTTTTTTAAACTCATTGTGTCGTTAATAGGCTTCGACCTGTTTTTGAATAAAACTATAAAAGTAATTGAATTGAATTAAAAAATAAAAATATAGAGACATGATCACGTAGACTAACAGAACTTCCACTCTACGTTTAGAACTACAGCATGCGGAAATTAATCAAGTAGAAAAAAAAATCACGGCATATTTAAATTGTTATTACTGTTTAATATTCTGGAATTGTGTTTTGTTCACAATGCCGATTAGGGCTACGTTTAAAAAAAGTAGGTGGAATAGATTTGTGGGAAACATTTACTTCCTAGAATTGTGCGGGAAAGGGCCTGCGCTGAAATGCCCCAGTGTGAGGGAAACGACTGTAAATATTTTACTGAAATTAGGCACGAATCCTATAGCGAAGGTGGAGAAGCGTTCATCTAACAAACTGCAAAACTTAAATAAGAAAAGGAAAACAAAAGTTAAACATTTTTAAAATTTTCTAAAAAGGTCTGAAATAGAAAATTCAAAATTTACACAGATAATATTCAGCTTCACTATTTTCCATGGTACCCCCTCCTCTCCTTATCGGACCTCTGAACTGTCATCGGTAGTTCCAAACGTACAATACACGCAATTTGAATGACAAATGTCGTTGTTCAACTTCACAGAATAAAATATCGCATTACAAGGTGATCCATATTCCTTTATATAATATATTGACAATGGAGTAATACATTGTTGAGCGGCTTGAGCCTTCATTTTTAAAATATATCAGTAATGTAGCAAATCTTTACAATATGCCTCTTTTCTTTCCTTGTATTTTCTAGGTATTATGTATTAAAGAAGTTATAAATAACAAACAACGAATATTTATTGATATATATCTAAATCGGTTAACATCATTGCAATAGTCTGTAATAAACCTTTCACATTTCAGTGCATTAAAGATGGTCACTGTCCTCAAGATGAGCGTTATTGCCATCCCTATACTTATGCGTGTGTCCAGGTAAGACTATAAACATGATTGTATAATCTTGGCAAATTGTTTTTCAAACTGTAAGCATTCAAATTGAACAGAATTCACATGAAACAACTTTACTTACGTTACAGTTATTGGCACTGCCTATCAATACACGTAAATTCTAAAAATATGTTCTTTATTCTGCTACAATTTGGTCTATCAAGGCCGCAGATATGACTTTGCTAAGGTAGGGGTATTGGTGAAGGTTTCATAAATTTTCGCAGTAATTTATATGCGAAAAAGTCAGCGAAACGAAAGCAGAATTTTGTTTTAGATTTTATGGTCAAGATATACTATTTATGGCCTTAACGCGCTAGTTTAAACAATTTTTCCAAAATTGTCCTGATATTTTCTCTCTTCTTTTTTTTTTCATTTTTTTGCAAAGGGCGTGGCGTTTGAACCCCCAAAACCCTCCACTTATATGCGGCCTTGTCGTCTGTTATAAACTAAACAATTGAATAACTATAATGTGCTAATAACAAAATATGTATATTTTTAAAATCATCTGGTAGTTTATATCTGACGATAGACGTACACGAAAAGAGTAACATTTCATACACCATCTTTCTCATGAGTTTTACATTTTCCAAGTGGCGACTATATCCGTCTCGACGTAGTGACGAACTCCAAATTCACATATGCACAATGTTTCCTATTTACATTTCTGCTATTTAATAGATAGGAGTAGTCGTTATAGTGCTAT
>JAQFYR010000040.1:0-19198 GCA_034694985.1 Campodea silvestrii
TATAAAGGATTTAGAGTAATTAATTTTTTTTTAATTGAGTTTTTGGTTTTTTCTAGTTTTGCATTTTATATACTGGAGTCTTTGGCTGAGGTGATAAGGAATGATGATATTTTAGGTTGAATGTTCTTGGAAAAGACTATGATGATTTTATTGCTGTATAAATGATTAAGTGGTTGATTATTTTAATTAGGTTTTTTTTTTTTTTTTTTTGGTACTTGTTGTATTTATTAGAATGGAATTTTTTTTTTGCTGGGGTGGAATATTGATAGGTTGAAGGACTAGGAAAACGAGTGTTATGAAAGTTATTGCTGTATAAATTATTTAAATTGATTGCTATTTATTTTTTAATTGAGTTTTTGGTATTTTTGTTGTTCTGTGTCATATTTATTAAACTGGAATGTTCTGCTGGGTTGATAATTTTTGTTATGCAGGTTGAAGCATGATTTTATGGAAATACCCACGATTATGGAATAAAGTATATTTCCCAAGAGAAAGTAGAACTTGGGAAAATACAGGGAGTTGGGAATAAAGGAGGGGAGAGGGGGGTAAAGAGTATGTAAGGAAGCTCAGAGGTTTTCAGAGCCTCATTCGTGTTCTTGTTACGTTTCGTTGAATATTGTCTGCTGTTGTGTTTTCTAGTTTCCAGAGTGAAAGAATGTCTCAAGCACTTACAACTTTTGATATGTTTGCCAAGGACTTGGAAGGTATGTACAAATTTTGTATTTTATTTTTTCTTTTTTTTTCTTTTCAAATTTTTTTTTTATGATTTTAAAAAGTAAATTTAGAAGTAAAGAAGTATTTTATTTTTAATTTTTTTTTCCTGAAAAAATAAAACATAAAGGAGTGTATGGTGTATACAAGGGAAAAAGTAGATAAATATTTTCAAATGCTTATTTTTTCCTCATTTCTTTTGTTTCACAGATGGCGATGTACAGGGTGATTCATCTGGTGTGTCGAAAGTAGACATAGGTGGAAAGTGGGTTCCAGTAAGTTATCCTGATGGACTAATTCCAGAGATGGCCAGCCAGTATTGTGCACGGTGTCAGCATAAACTATGTGTATGCTATGAGTTTGTGGCTGATGTAACTCCTGATGTGGCAACCGAAGAAACAAAAGTGGAACAGGGAAAGAGGAAAAAGACAATGGACTCTGTGTTTGAATCCAACGATACAACAACAACAAAGATGGGTCTTGGATGGAATTGGAATGTGTGGGCCAGTGTTCATGCAAAATCGTGGTACCTTAATGTTCGAAAATCTCATAAAGATACACAAAAGTATCCGGAAGGTGTCGGTTTAAGTATAAATTTAAAAATGCTACCAAAATTGATCCGTGTGTTAAATTTACTGTACGAGTACGCTACGCAGAATAACATTGATGTTGCAGACACAATAGCAAGCCCTGAGCCAGAAAAGAAAAAGAAAACAGATGCCAAGTTCGAAGGTGACAGCTTGACTACTACAAGAATGGGTCTTGGATGGAACTGGTTTGTGTGGGCAAATGTCAACACTGTTTCCAAATCATGGTGTTTGAATGTGAGAAAGACACATAAAGACACTCAGAAATACCCCGATGGTACTGGTTTGTGTATGAATTTAAAAATGATGCCGAAACTTATTTATGCTCTTACTTTATTACATGAATATGTTGTGGAAAAGAAGTTTATAGAAAAATAAAAAAATGTGTATTTGTTTTTGGGAAAGCAAAATAAAAAAGGAATCTGTTTGATAATTTTTCTTCTTTCATTTACCTGCGTAAAGTTGTTGAAACAACATGTTGCTCTCAAAAAGCATTTTATTTGATGCAAATTTTAAAATTTCAATTGGATTACAAAATCTAGATATGATTATTTATATTGGTTATATTGAAGATGATATATACAGAAATTACATTACTTTAAATAGTCAAGAAATAGAAGAATTTTATGAAGATTGGGAGTATATATATTCTCAAGTTCAAACTCGCCAAGATTCAAAGCATTACTATCAAGTGAATTGTGAACAGAGTTTTTGGGTTGAGACAGGTGCTGGATTTTTAAAGTTGTGTAAAGGTGAAGTTTTGAATGAAGACACCCATCAAGAGGTTTTGCTACACCAATGTCAGATTAAAAATTTACATTCGATCATGTTTAGTGTAAATCATTTTTTTAGATTTTTCAGAAAAGAATCAAAAGCTTTTGAGACAATGTATCATATATTAGATGAATATGTAGTAAAAATAAAAAATCGTTCCCCTCATTTCAGTCATATTGATGTTATAAATGAATTCAACATTACTGGTACAAATGAGATAATTATATCAAAATATCGTACAGTCAAACAAAAGGAAAAATTTTCAAGCATTATTGATGCAAAAATATTGTACACTGTATGTACTCACCAGGAAAGTAAATAAAAGATTTCATATTACATTCATGTTGTTTTATTAACGTCCACAAACATCTTGATTAAAGCCACCATTATAATAATAATGAAAACATTTGTATAATGTGCAATGTTTTTTGGTAACATCTTTTTCAAAGCGATGGTATTCACAAGATTGTTGAATTTTTGGCACTTTATTCATCTTCACACACTGCTCTATTTCATTCACTTTGATTCCAATGAGTTGTGATAAAAACTTGCATTTCTCCCGTCCCTTGGAGTATATGTCTAAACCATATGGATGCTCATCCGGAGTTAAAGTTGTCTTGAGCACTTCAGCAACTTTTTCTTGGGGTAATCTTCCATATTCCCACTTAATTCCATGTAGATTCTTGTAAACCCAGTGATTTCTGTTGAATTGTTGTTTAGTTTGATTCATGTAATCATAAGGACAATGAAAATACCATGTATTGATTTGCAGGGTACTGATGCATAACACTGATAGTTCCTTGATAATGTACGAATTGTCATGGTCCAAGTAGCATTCAATATCCACAATATATCTCATGGTGGGTGTATGGGATGATGTCACGACAGCGAATAAAAGTGAACTGAACAAGTTTCAACTTGTTTGGTTCCGATGTGCAAGAGCGATAGGAGAATTGTCAAAAGTGAAAGTTTCGTTTGAAGAGTGGTAAAACCCGGGATCAAAAGTAAAAAGAAATATAATGTAAAAAAATGTAAAAATTGGTGGCAAAGACATAATAAAAATAGTTAGCACTTCCATGGGCTTCATGTTGATTCAATGAGGTGAAAACAAAGACTGATAAATTTTAACTATAGACAAGTCATTCCATATGGGAATGCAATGACACAGTAAATCTTGTAATTCAATGCCATTACACATCAAATAAACAAAGACACAGCAGTAATAACCACAAACACCTGTAAATTCACTTTGAAATGGATAATCATTATATTGAATGCAATTTGCATTAGATGTAATAAAATCCATGAAGGGATAATTTAATTTAGCAAATGAACAAAAAAAAGAAGCATATGACGGAGACTTGAAATAAACAGCCACCCAATGTTGGCCAGGTTTTGTGCTGTCTTGATTATTTATGACAAAACTAGATGGATACTGTACAATTGTTTTGGGGAGTAAATCATATGGAAAAACACCGCGAAAACTATACTTTGTCATGGGATGATGTGAGAGTATGTTAGCAATTTCACTCGAGTACATGCTTACAATCCAAAGTCTGTGATAACATTGCGGTCACGGTCGATGCGAATAACATTTTCATAGACCATGTATGTTATAATATTGATAGCATTTGCCAGTGGTGCTGCAAAAGAGAGTTCAAGTCTTAAGGAACCTGATTTCACCAAGTTGAGCATACTATTTTGATGAGCTGTAAGTGTACTTGTGAGATCAAAACAAAATAAGGCATTACCATCTGCAAAGTCTGATCGATTGATATCTAAACCGTCATCGCTAAAGAAAATACCAGTACCAGTAAACAAAGTATAAAATCCAGTTACATTTTTACTTTTTGTGTTATTATCAAAAACTAAAGGACGGCCTGTGACAAGTTTTCCACAATTATACAAAGAAAGCTGAGTCAAGTTAAACATTTGAAATCGAAATGGATTGTTTGCATCTCCGTTATATGCACTATTTGTTACCATTCCTATGACAATCAGCTTCGGAAGCTGTCCTAGACAAATGTTATCGATAGTATGGCTGCTTAAATTTACAGGAACTGTAAATGTTCGAGTTTCTGTTCGTTGAATTGGGTACAGGGCGGGGCCATATTTGAGTGCTTCAACATGTCCCATAGCCACAGAAGGATTCAAATTAACTTTTCTTACAATTAAAGAAGCATCGTGAATCTTGATTCTTCCTTTAGTAACATTTGGCCCCCTCATGAGAGAAAAGTCCATTCTATTAGGAATTAACTTTACTCTCATTTCTACACCATTAAGAAGTAGTCTATCCTGATTGAAGAAATCACAATGTAATTTTCCTATTAATTCAACTTGTTGTCCTGCAGCAAAAAATGTTTTACGAGAAGTGAGACCAGAATTATCCACGGCATCGAATTTTCCTGCAACATCCTTGTAGTAAAGTGAAGCTGTGAGATGGGATTCTTTTGCTGTTGGAGCATATGTACATTTTGTTTCAATGTATGACCGATAAGCATAATTTTCATTGGATGATGAAATTTGTTTTCCATTCAACTCCACTTTTACTTGGTTAAACATTGTGTGTAAAATCATATTGATCGGTGCAATAACAACATCAGCAGCATACGCTTCCCCCTCATCATCTCCCTCTGCCTGCACAATAGATACAGTTAGTTGCAGCAAAGTCTGTGATGGATCAATATATTGTTCACCAACATTGGTCACACAAAAATCAAGAGGTCCACTATCCGATAAACTTGTAAGAGGTTTATAATGAACGTTTTCACCATCGAGGATACTTGTTTGAGCAGGAGGTAATGCAAAAAGATCAAGCTGTGAAAGCATACCTTCATAGGATTGTGGGTGTTGGAATGACATTATCCAAAAATATCCAATTTACTTCTTTTCACAGTTTTCTTTCTCTTTCGGGCTTGCTTCTTTTTGGACTTTTTCTTTTTGGGTGCTTTCTTCTTTTTTCTTACAACTTTCTTTTTTCGTCCTTTGTTTAATTTACTACGCTTCTTCACTGCTGGTCCTCCAGAGAACGAATGAGCGTGATTTGGCATGCCTCGGTGTATAAATCCTGATCCTACCATATCACCTAGTTGATGCAAGGTATTTTTCCCTCCTTCTTTCAAACGTCGTTTCAAGGCTGTACGAGGTGCAATACCTGAATTCATATCGTGTAATGTATTCACACCAGTTTTAAACAGCTGTGATCCAACAACAGGTGCTACTTTCTTAAAAAGTGGGAAAATGCTACGAAATAGAGAACCAAGCATGGAACCCAAACCATGGCCACGTTGATAATATGCACCATGATACACCCCTGAACCGACTTGATTGACGTAATAATCAACGTAAGGGTTATGATGCATGACGAAAATGTAGTTTCACAATCAAGCGTCCTTCAACAAATGAAATGAAATGGCCTGTGGTGTCCCTTATATCAATCTCGATAGTGTCAATATGCTGTTTCATCACAGGTACATAATGAGGTGACTCAAATAATGTATTTGCATGTTCAATACGATGCTCATTTTGTTTTTTGGGTGTTGGAACATGTGTGATGCGCAGTAAATTTGAAAGTGTATCACCTACATGATTTGGTTCTACAATATCGCTATATACAAATAAATGTGATGGTTCGTTCACTCCTAGATTGGGGACATTTTCAGCAATGTGGTTGACGGGTACTCTCACACGTCGAAATCCTAAGAGTTTTCCAACACATCTCCCCATTGCAATAAAACTAACCAATGGAAAACTTTCGCCATTTTTGTCGATGAGGGGGCGTAACTTTATACGTTGATATTTTTCTTCAAAATACAATTCCAAATTAAATTGGTTGAGAAACTTCATGTTGATAAGTGAGAGTAGTTCGTTCAAGCTGTTGTATCTTCGTCGTGGAAGATGAAATGGTTCAGGATGTTCAGGAATGGTGATGACACAATAAGGTACTTTATCAATTGGGTACTCTTTCATCGGTCCATCTGTTGTTATAATAATATTGAAATCTGGTTCTGGTGGTTCTTCAACCATTACAAAATTTAAAGGATATGTAATTTCAACTAATGCCACTTCGTATTTTCCTTTAAGCTGTATTGGTGTATGTAATTTTGTTCTAAAATTGGTGAGCGTGTTATTAGGAAAGTATTTCATGCTAGAATTACTCGGAAGCGTGACGTAAAAGGACGACATCTTCTTTGTCTATCCAACTGTTGAATGAATCATCATACCCACGCCATTTAACTAAATATTTGTTCCCCTTTTTACGAATTATCTTTTCAATGTCGTATGTACGGTCTTCTGCTGCAATCACTTTTTGTAATTCCTGAGTATAGAATACACCATCAATAACTTGTTTATTTAAGTCTTCAAGCACATATACAGGAGGTGTACGAGGGTAGCGATCATGTATTTTGAAAATTTCTTCTTTCCAAAGACCTTTGAATCCACGCTCAAATGCTTCCTTTTGTTGTGCAATACGTACTGTGTCACCAATTTGAAATTTATACTTTGGTTTTTTATTGTTTCGTACTATTGGAACATTGGTCCCATACAAATATAACCATACCCGTGAAAAATTTTTAGTTGTAATTTTATTTGGAAAGGTACCAATGCTTCTATGTTTTGTATTATTATATGATTCAAGTAAGGCAGGAAGTACTTTCAGGTAATGCATGGAGCGTACATGTTGAAAGTAGCGATACATTTTAGTTTTCAAAGTACGATGAAATCGTTCAATGAGTGAACATTTTACATCTGGAGATTTTGTTGTGTAATGATGAATATTTTTTTCTTTCAACAAGTTCTGGAATGATTCATTCAAAAATTCTTTTCCCTTGTCTGTGTTTATGTGTGTTGGATAATGATCATAACGATCCAAAATATTTTTCATTGCACTAGCTACATCTTTTCCAGTTTTTGATTTAATGGGTTCCGCATCTGCCTTACGGGTAAAACAATCAATAGTTGTAAGTAAATACTTGTAACCTTTATTATATTTTAACAAATGTTGCAAATCAACTAAATCTGCTTGAAACACATCAAAAGGACCCCATATCATGTATTTATTTCTTTTAAATTTTCGTATAGCAGGACGATATAAAGTATATGGGTCAAACTGTTGTAACCATTCCAAGACTTGCTTTTTTGTATGAGTTTTTTTCAAAGCCTTCACTAATTTATCAATGCCACCAAAACTAGCAGGATGTTTAGGATCGGTGTATACCGTTTCCATGTTGGTAAAAAACTAAAACTTTTCCCATATGTAGTCACTATACAACTTATAATTTACATTTGGAATCAAGGTATTTGGAATATCTTTAGATGTGATAAGTTTTTTCAATTCATTATGTCCAGCTATGGAACTATAATCATGACGTGTTGAAGTACGATGTGCAACATCATTTAACAAATCCACTATATTGGAGTTGGCAACTGTTTTAGATCCAATTTTCAGCTCTTTATTCTTATTTGTTCTGATTTCTGGTAAATATTCTAATAATTTATTAATTTTAGGACGATCTTTTACTTTAAACAATTGAAGAATAGTACTTGGTACTGAAGCTTTTTCACTTACAACCTTTCTCTGTCTTGCTGGTGGTATCTCATGAAAAGGAAGTGCTGCTTTCAATGGTTGATGTAATGCCTGAGCTCCTTCTGCTGGAGGAGCTATTGTAATAGACTCTTCCATTCTTTCATCCTCTGCTGTTTCAATAACATTCATTACCATTGGTTGCTTCATGTCTTTCAGTATATTAATATAACTTTGTAGTACAGAATTGTATTTCAGCCATTTGTCAAAATCTGAAGAATTTTTTTCTTTTGAAACTTTATCCATATCAAGACTAAGAGATTTTAAAACTGTTTCTGTTGAACCGGAATCTTCAGCTGGTACAAGAATTGATTTTTTTATAATATGCTTGAAACTCATTTTGTAAGGAGCGATGATAACAATGTGCCCAGAACAGGTACTAATAGTGAAATGAGCATTCCACCACCACGCTGAAGAATTTTACGTTTCTTTCCTTTTAAAGATTGTTTACGATTAGCAAGGTATCGAATAAATTTTTTATGTTTTTTTAATTTTTTCTTATTACAGTCATCAACATGTAAATTTCCTTTAAGAACATTTAAACAAATCTCGCAGATGCATTTTAAGAAATCATTACTGCTATTTTTAAGTATAACTTTTCTGAATGAAGGAGAACCATTTTTTAATAGTTTAAGTGTTGAGACATGTCTTTTCACTCTGGACACCATTATGATACTGATTGTATATAACGAAGGTTTTAAGTATTAAATAGAGACACAGAATATCATAACCATTCATAATTTATTGAAAAATGAGAAATATTGATAATTTATTAAAATAATATGTATATACAAATAATATATACATGTGATGAATGGCTTCAGGATCCATGGGAAAAAAACTCCAATAATATGTAAAGAAAAGACAAAAGATTAATATACAAATATACACGAAACACAGAACTTTTTTTTCTAAATATTATTAATATGTACACAAAACAATTAATAATTTACAAGATTATCAAGTGGCAGTTTGGGTGAGGATATCTATACAAAAAAAAAATATAGCTGTACATGAAACACACACACACAAAAATACGTAGCTATATACAAATTATTTACAAATATACTTTGTGCGAATTTATGTTATAAAAAAATAGTTTTTTTTTGTATAGATATCGCAATTTCAGAGAATGATTGTTAAAGTTGAACCCCCCATCGATTGCAACCCCAACAATAGCTGTCTAATATAATTGCTGCAGGGTGTTGGATTTTATTTAAGACTGGAAACACGCAAATAAAAAAAATAAAAAAGACTGAAAAAAGTTACCAAAGTGGTATTTCTAAATTTCTGTATACAAGAAATATTACTTTAAATTGGAAAAAAATATCCATATTATCCAGACACCCTGCTTAGGTGGTAGGATTGTCAGGTGGGTGATTCTCTTTGGGACGGAGTCTCCAGTGGCCGAAAGGTAAAGTTTTTATACCACATGGAAGTAAGTAACGTTTGTTATCATACGAGTTGAGAGCAATTTTACTCACTTCCATGGTATACAACTTCTGATCCACTTGTTGTATTTGTCTTCTACAAGAATAAATTTGCTCGTCATCAAACAGAGCTCTCTTGTAGGAGTCAAATGTCAACGTTTTGGAACTGACACCTTTGGCCGTCTTTTTCTCTCCTCCATCAAATGTACGGATACAATACATCTTACTCTTCAAACCTAAAAATTCGACAGGGAAATTTATAGGGCACTCATCCTTCATCATCCCCAATACTTTATTGTTGGCTGCATAATAGAGGGGGTGGGAGGGGTCATAATTTGAAGTATCGAAATGTTTGGTAATTAGGGGGGAAAGTTTTTTATTAATATTTTCTGTAAAAATTTGATAACAGAGAGAATCGGTGTCTGTAAACAGCAAAACGGCTCCTGAGCCAAATGTTGGTTTTACAATTTCATAATGGAATTTACCCATGAGCCGTTTTGAACTGTCAAGAATTGTACAGCCAACATATTGAGGACGATTCAGGAGTATGGAGGTCTTTGTTACTTCAAAAAGAGCAAGATTAGGATTTATAATTTTCATCCGTCGGAACGTAGGTTTCCGTAGAAGCTTACGTGCCTGCTTGATATCGTCTCCTGTAATAATTTTAACCTCGATCCGCTTCCTGACGTCTTCTACCGATTTCCCAAATATACAATTATTTAAAAGTTTAAAAAAATCTTTGGAGAAGGCGTCTTTAGCGTTCTTACGACACTCGGTGTTAAAATTAATATAGGGTGCCAACCAAGCTGACTGATTAAATTTAAAAGCCCGGTTAATCTTCCCCAATTTCATACCTTGTTCCAAGTAAAATTGCAAGTTACGATAATGAAGGACATAATTAGACTTGTCTTCAAGCGTGGCAACAAGTTTAGGTACTTTTGACGAACTTTTTGACATGCCTAATTTTTCCTTCAATGCCCTCTGCTTCTCAGACAAGGAACTATCAGGTATGACCTTGTGAATGGGTGCCAAGGGGAAGTCAGAGTGTTTGTCGTGCAATATATCAGGATAAGACAGATCAACATCAAGAAAATATCCTATATTCCCATTCTCGGGTATTTTCATGATGTTGGTCTCTAGCTGACGACACTCTTCTTCTGACAACCACTCAAAACCCTTGAAAGGAAGAGTTTCAACCATACTGCATCCATACAAGTTATTTACGTCCCAGTAATGAATAGAAGAAGTTGGTTCCTTTTTATCATGTAGAGAAGCACCCATATCACTGTTGTTGGCCTTAGCATGGCGTGTGACCACCTTACTTAGACCCCCGCGCTTGCTAGCTTCTACCATGAGATACATTTCCGGACATGTTATCAATTCCAACTTTACATCAGTCATTTTCAACATGGCATCCCACGAATAGGATGCCAAGGAAACGTAAGAAAGTACTTCAAGCCCATAGGACTGCATAGCAGTATTCCTAAAGGCTTGAATTACCTCGCAAAGTAGTAATGTATCTGTGAGCAAATATATATCATGGTAGTCGCCAAAGTTTTTGCAATTTAAGGCCTCATAAACCTGCTTTGCGAAATCATACTCGGAATCACTAACATCCTCCCCACTCAAAGAATTTCGAAAAGCAGATTTATGAGGGAGTCCTACCTCATCAAAACGATCAATTGAATCTAAATATGAGTAAGGAAACACACCCTTTCTTTCCAATAACTTGCGCTGCACGGGGTCTGGGAAACATTCGCAAAGAATATCTAATGACTTTTGCCCATCAATCACATTCTTTGCCAATGTTTCCAACGAAGCAGGTAAAAAGCTAAACGAGTCTAATAGGACCATTTTTTCTAAATATATGGCCAAATACTTCTCCATGCTTTTAGGAATAACTTCAGGTGCGCTTTTCCCCTTGTAATGTTGCATCCCTTCGATCAAATAACGCCAATCATACGTTGAAGCAGAATGCATTACAAGAGGAATCCTCGATCCTGCCCTTGCTGACAAATTACAACGAGCATGAGCCATTCCAATAATTTGATTTGTGCTATGATTATGGTGGAGGTGCTTTAAACGTTTATTTTTGTCATCAGGAAGGTCACCAGGTTGAAATTTGTGTCCGCAAATGCAGCAATGAGTTTCCTCTTTAAATTGATCACGTTGCTTTTTAGTGAATTTGGATTCGCGATATTTTTGAATCTTGGGATGCAACTCTTGCACCTCCTCATAAATCCGTTGGTAAAAAACCTCGACACAGTTATTTTCATCTCTGTAAATAACTGGTTTCCGCAATAACTTACCATCTGGCCCTATGATACAGTAACAAAATGAAATCAGCTCATGTTGTTCAATTGCTTGGGTGTAAGAAGTATTTGGTTTTGGATTACACCCCTGCACTTGAAGAATACGACTTTCAAAATCTGCTACGATAACATACGGTGCTGGTAAGGTATGAGCGTAGTTTTGGAATTTTACAAACGCTTTATCAAGAGTAGGGTACCGAACGCCCTGAATCTTAAGTGCCTGACAATCCTTGATGTGATTTTGTATGCGCATATCCTCGCAGGCTGGCAAGTGGGCACAACACCAGTCACAGTACCAAAGTCCATTTTTTGATTTAGTTTTCTGACCGGAAAAAAGTCTGCTTTTGCTAGTGACTAAGGTGTAATGTAATTTTTCCCCCTCATCAGCCTCGAGCAACAACAAGCGTACAACTGACACACCTATTGCCCCAGGTGGATGAATAGAACGATATAGTGGATATACCACGTTCTTATCATTATCCCATCCAAACAGAACAATAGATAGATTGGGATTTAGTTTCTCGATTTTGTGAATATCTTTTGGTTGAATTGGAAATTCTAAATCCCCAGTTTGTATCTCATTGAAAAACTGTGCATACAAAGCCACATCATTTTTAATAGAATTTCTTTTAACAACATCATCGTCACGGTGAAGCCCCGCCACAACAGACCATATAAAGCAGTATGAATCGGTATTTTTAATGTTAATAATGCCTTTACTATTTCTAACCTTTTTTGGGGCTTCAAAGTACGATGACCCACCTAAAGGTTCCACCGTGGCAACATGCAGCTCCACTTTAAAAATACGATCAAGTACCCAGTTTGAACCGTTATTGCAATACTCGTCCAAACTATTTGATATCTTTTCACATATTGTCTCCCAAACTTCATTTTGATCTGAAGCCCGATAGACAATAAGTGAGTCACTCCAAAACACCGCCCTCTGACCAGAGATATCAACACCATTTGGATCAAGTCTTGCCATATCGGCCATGACCGCCACTTGGAATCGGATGGCACTTGATTGTATTAATTCGTGGTTCATGACCTCTAGAGCGTCAGACCGTATATCTGTCATGACGCCTCCGAGATCGTGCAAGTTGTCATGTGGATAAAAACAATCATATTGGACAGCTATTCCCTGAATTGCACGCTCACCCGCCACAAACTGGTTTTGATCCCCCATCCCTTGCTGTTCAACAGATGTATGGTTCCTGATTCTGGTGGATTCTCCTCCATGAACACTCCCGAGATGGGTCCGCATATGGAGTTGGGTAGTGAACAGAGCATTACATGCTGGACAGTGAATTCTGAAAGAAAGGATGTCGGAATTATTAAATATTTTTAATGATTGATTTTTTTTAAAACTTAATATAACTGTTAGTTTTAGCTTTAGAAATTTCTTTAGAAATGCTCAGACATTCTTTTTTCATTAGTTCAGATAAAAAAAAATAGAGCAAGAAAGTTCAATATCTGAACACATGTTGAATTTGTATTTGGTCTTAACGAATACAAGTTTATATATGAAAAAATGTAAATAAATGAAAACAAAAAACAAATACGATATTTTCTCAGCAGTATGAAAAATATTATGTATATTATTAAAGTTAAGAAGACAGATTTCATTGGTTAAACCATCTTTAAGGCTTTTAATATTAATACTGATCTGATATATTTTGAGCTTAATAAAATTCTGTCATGTCTTGTTATTTGAGCATTTGTCCTATCGCATAAAAAACATTTACCTTGCATCATCAGCATGAGCAATTCTTCTGTGAATATTTCTATCCTTTTCCAAAGGAAAGACTTCTGTACATATGTCACATGTGTGAATCAAATGAATATGACGACGCAGCTTACTCATTGTCTTAAACTGACGGTCACACATGTGACATTTTTCAGAGGCGGGTCTTGCAGAAGGACCTGGGTGAGAGACTGAATGAGTCAGGGGCTCAGATGAACCAGGGGTTGAATGCTCTGAAGTAGAGCCTGGCTGTGTGCTAGCGACTCGTATGCTGGTACATCTGAAAAATTTTAGAAAAACAATAAATTTTCTTGCTGTATTATTTTATAAGATGGTATGCTTAATCACGTTAGCAATAAATAAAACACACATAAACTTTTTTTTTCTTCGAAGTATGCAACTTACAGGTGAGTTTTCCTGTCATTTCGTAACAGTTTCTTGCACGTTTTGCAATGGAGGTTGTTAACATGATCTGCAAGTGATTGTCTGCTCCTAAATCTCTTATTGCACCATATGCACAGAAAGTGATAGGCTCCGGTCAGTCTTGGCGATTGATTCTCTACAGGAAGCTGTTGTTCATGTCTTTCTTCGACCATTTGTCGTTCTTCAGGTTCCTGTTGTTCCAGAGGCTGCTGCAGCTGACGGTATTCATTCCTACAATAAAGTAACTGTAGTAGAGCAGTTGAACTAAAGTAAAAATTACAAATAAAATTATTATATTTATCATCCCATAAAGATTTCAGGTTATTACAAAAAAAAAAGTAATATTATAGAAGAAAATATATATATAACAACTTATTCCATGATTACAAATATTATAATTAGCGACGAATCGTTATTAAAATAAATAAATAAAAATAAAATAACAATGGAAATGTACATCAACAGTATTATTCTTCAGACAGAAAGCACCGAATAAAAAAAGGAAGTCTGATAATCAGTTTGTATTCCTATCAGCTACTGAAATTCTATTTTTTAAGAAAGAACTTATTATCCACTTAAAAAATGAAAACTTCAATATGATTTTTTTACTGTATAATAAGTAGTTCAACATACCATTCAGCTGTCCTAGTCTGATTCTCATGGCATCCAGGGATGTGGATTTTCAGAGAGTCCCTACTTCTAAAAAGCCCCTCACATAGCATACAGCGGTACTTTCCTGGACACCGTGGCAGTTTTGAGCTGAAATACACATGAAAGTGAGAGTAAGAAATAAACCAAAAAAAAATTGAATGCTATCAAATATTGTAATGGATAGGCCTACTATATTATTTAAGATGAAATATATTTCAATTCTTATTTTTATTCAGTCAATTAACAAACTAGAAATAAAATAGCCCATCTGAAACACTGAAAACCAAAATCTCTGTTATTTTTTTTTTACAGAAAACTAATAGGCCTATATATCAATTCATATGTTTTAGAAATTCCTACAAGTGCAAATATTTTTTTATCATTTCTATGTAGATTATCACCTGATTTAAATTATAAACATCTTTACATGATGTAACAAAATATCAAATTGAAAAGAAGAAAATCAGGTACTTGTATATTTAGTATGTCATTTTGATTGAAATTCCCAATACTGTAGACAGATTAGCACCATCAAAATGGAAACTTACGCTACTTCTCCACCAGTGGAATTTGATGTTCTTTTCCTGGGGTGGGGTCTACAGACATGCTGGTTGAAGAGAGCCATGGAATCAAACAGTTCCGAACAAACGACACAGCGAATCTATAAAAATAAAAACAACTATTAACATTACGTCAGTCGTTCACCATGAAGCCGTTAATACATGTTCCAGCAACACTAATGATTTCAGGATCGACTTCTAGTGGCAAGACATTTATAACGAGACGTATTATTCAGAATCAAGAACATTTGTTTGGAACCAAATTTGCAAAGATTGATTATTACTATGGGATACATCAGAAATTTTTTGAGACCTTCCCTAAAACAGTTACATTTATTGATGGGATGCCAAGTATAGATGCCTATCAGTCAAACAAGGAACACATTTTGGTTGTGATTGATGATCAAATGAACATGATTAATGACAACATACTACAATTATTTTTAACAGGAAGTCACCATTGTTTTCTGACTGTTATCTTCATCACGCAAAATTTATTCTACCAAGGAAATAAGATGTTTAGAGAAATATCTTTAAATGTACATTATTTTTTCATTTTACGAAATCTACGAGATCTTATGCAAATTAATTGCTTCGCTAGACAAATAATGCCTCAATGTCCATTTGCTGTCGTCGAGTCATTTTTAGACGCGACGAAAAACAAGTACGGCTATCTATTTGTGGATTGTTCTCCTAATTCAGACTTTAAAAAAAGATTGTTTACTTCTATATTTCCAGATGACGATGCTTTGATATGTTATGAATTGAAATAATAATAAAATACTATAAAGACAAGTGTTATATCACATATTATGTTTCATTTCCAAAAGCCTATGCAAAAATTCCCTCACAAACTTTAGATTATTAAAAAAAAAACACAAAGTAAAAAAATTATAGTCAGTCAAGCCAATCATAGATGTAATTACTGGGTACCGGTATTGTATTAATTTTATATCAGAAAAAAAAAGCAATAAGCTATTATCATAATTCTAATGACAGTAAAAACAGTTTGTTAAATACAGCAAATAAGTGTCTGTATATTCATAGTAGGCCTAATTGTGCAAAAAGAACAAAAAGTGTAAGCAGGTTACACAACAGTACCTAGACACTATTTTTGTTAACTTTCCCTATCCTTGCTAAAGCATATTAATAGACCTGTCAAAATATGGCATAGGCCTGTGCATAATAATTTAATATAAAAGAAAAAATTAAGCTATTACTTTTTACTTGAAAGTTTGTACAAGCATATATATAAGCCTACAACCTACTATAGGAAATGAATATACCCTATTTGGAAGATATAATAAGATAATAATTTCCTTGAGCACATTGTTTTTGTTTCATAGGCATACATAATAATAAAACTCTGATACAATAATATATTATTTGTACACAAACTATTGTTACAGTAGGTTATTGTCTCATATTTGAAATTTACTTTAACATGTTCCTGAATTGTTTTTTTTCCTGCTACTCCCACCCCCCATGAGTCTCATTTTTTAAAAATTCATTTTACTTATTTGAATCATCAAGAAATAAATAAAACAAATTCCATCTTCAAGAAAATACATTCAATGAAATCATTGCATCTAAAATAACTAATTTTAAAGCTTGAAGTCATACACACAGAGCCATCTATTGACACAAAGAATAACTATACTCTCACTATAGATGGCAGAACTGCTCAGTACTGTTCTCATAAAAATATTACTAACTAAAATAGAGTTTTAAATCACACATACACACACAGACCCATCTACTGACAAAAAGAACAACTTTTAATTTTTCACTAGGTGGCAGAACTGCTCACTTCTATCCACAAAAAATATTAATAGCTAAAAAATTATTTAAAATCACACACACAGAGCCATCTACTGATAAAGAACAACTTTCTCACAGTAGCTAAGAAAATTTTTACTCTCACTAGATGGCAGATAAACTATTCACAGCCATCCATATAAATACTTATAATCAGGAAAGCATGCTATCATAAAACTTAAAACTTGTTAGAATTTTAGAATGGCTCCTTACAGTAAATTAAAAAAAGAAGCATCAACTTGAAAAAAAATATTTCCATTAATTCTTGAAAATAATAATAATAAAAATGGTATAAATTATAATTGATATAATGGATATGCTTTCTTTCTTTTTTATTATTAATAGAATAATATATTAGAGTTTATTATTATTATTTGTCATGAGTCATTTCAACAAGTTTTATCCTAAAAAACAGCAGACTCAGTATAGTACCCTACTTTCAATAATATAATAATTATAATATAGCTTAGATGTGATAATACAGACCCTATCCTACATTTTCTAAATCCTGCTCTGTGATTTTTTGTGTATTATATACTGAAATAATAATAATCAAAACAATTACATAGCTGAAAATATTTTTAAAAAAAAAATAAAAAAAAATAGCCTAAAAATGTCTAAATACCACTAAAAAGCATCTGCTGCATAAGACATTAAGAAAAGCAGCAATTAAAATTATACCTTAAAAATATAATACACAAATGAATACTTACATCAGGCATTCTTGAATTAATTCACTAGATCACACACAAAAAATAAAACAGGTAAAATTACTAAGAGAAAATAATAATAATAAAAATAACCAGAAAAAAATCCAACTGAACTACACAGGAAGAACTCAGAGGGCAATATGAATATTTCCAGTGGAGATAGAGTGATATGTATGTCACCATACACCTCCAAAACCAGTCCAACCAATCACAGTCCCTCCTTTATGACACACCCACCCTTTTAAAAAATTTCTTTCTGGCATATCCTGTATGATTTAGAAACTTTCACACAATAGTGCAATATAGATTATCTACCACCACAGGATAGCCTACTTGCAAAAACTGTCCATAAAATCATTTTTTCAATCTTTTACTTACCTGTAAAATAATTATATCATATTCTAATTTTTTGTATATAATTTTTTTATGTAATATATTCTCATTATTAGGTTACATTTTTTTGCTATCATAATATATTCGATAAATCCTTTTTTTTTCTTTTATTTATTATTATATCACACAGTTGTTTGATAGGATTGTACAAATATTTTGTCTATACTTTTTTATATGCTTCAATAAGAATCATTATAACATATTCTATTCTTTTTTTTCAAATGATTAATTTGTGTGCATATTCACATATAGCTGTATTTTTATTAATATAGCAAACATTTTTTTTGGTAGCCTAATGCATTCATTAATGAATAATGGTAAAATCACAGTAATTTCATATACCACAGCTCCAAATATTCTATACAGTCAGCTGTATCCCATCAGAATTAAAAATAATAATAACATTAAAAGCAGCAGTAGAGTATTATATTACAATCAGTATTGATATCTATAATTTTGATTCAGCAGCTTTATTACATCCTTTTCTCACTGTATACATAAATAAACACAATTTAAAAAACTGCTCAGCCTGTCATATACAATAATATACAGCCAAAAAAAAAACTATTTTGTTTCTCCATCCCAAACAACAGTAGCCAACAGTCTGTTAGCTGTCAATACTTTTTACTTTATCAACTTGATGGATGCTATTGCTGTACTATCTTTCCAATGCCCAACAGTCATATCTCAACTGTGTCTATATCTTATTATGTATCTCATACAGCAAGAAAGAAAAAAAAACAGCAAGTCTGTAACCTGTCACCATTCATAATTTTATCCACTTGATGGTTATATGTACTTGCTTTCAAAACATCACCACACTAGATTATTTGTTTATTTTTTCAGGAGTCAAGACTCCTACATGTACTGCAGATAATATTTCTATCTCATACCACCTTTTCCTTTACAATAGGAACCAGACTTCAGAATGCAAGTAGTATCTCTTCCCTATCAACAACACTGTACATTGCTGTCATACAACTTGACAGAAGAGCAAGATATGGGAAAGTCCCACTGAGGGGAAAGTGAAAGGGGTGAAGGGGAGGGAGGATGGAGGGATTAGGTGGAAAATGATTTCTTTTGCATTCATACATATACTGGGCGGATTAGTTTTATTCAGATACTGCAATTGATTGAATCTTGAGACTGGACAACAGTATTTATAAACTCCACTGTAATTTAATGATGTATGACTTGTTATACATCATTTTAATCGTATTTTACTGCTCTATTAACCTATCCCATCAATGAGACTGTGATATCAACACACAAAAAAAGTCAAAAATTTCAGAGATTAATACAAAATAGGTAAAAATGATCAAAAGCTGTGACAAAGAATCAATAAAAAAATAAAAAAATCATCACACTCTTTTCCTAAATCCTTTCTAACCCAACTAGCAATATTACACTCCCAACAAAAAGATTCCAGTATATAAAATGCAAAACTAGAAAAAACCAAAAACTCAATTAAAAAAAAATTAATTACTCTAAATCCTTTATA